>JACGDI010005295.1:145037-181664 GCA_014898725.1 Jacaranda copaia
GGCATTGTTATTGTGTTTGATGAAGTTTAAGATGATCAAAAAATGCTACAGGCGGCGAAAATAATGAAATTGCAAAAACCTAGTACACAATCTCTGAGAAGGTCTAACCAGATCAAGGAGCAACCTAAAAGGTTCGGATTTTTTCATGAGATGGGACAATTGAATGAGGATCCGAAGACCTATGACAAAGTAATGTCAGACATAGATTCGGGGCGTTGCTTTGATGCCATGAGATCCGAAATAGATTCCATGTACTCAAACAAAGTGTGAACTATGAAAGATCTATCGAAAGAAATTGTTCATGTTGGTTGCAAGTGGATCTACAAGCAAAAGCTTGGGGTAGATGGAAAAGTAGTGACTTTTAAGGTACAACTAGTGGCAAAAGGTTACACTCAAAGACCCAGTATCAATTTCCAGAAAACCTTTTCACCGATCACTATGCCTAAGTCCTTTCAAATCTTACTAGCTGTAGCTACATATTACAACTATGAGATATGACAAATGAATGCGAAAACTGCTTTCCTTAATGGTGACATTGAAGAAAAAATTTACATGGAGCAACGATAAGGTTTTACATCCAAAGAAAGTAAGCAAAAGGGTTGCAAGATCCAAAGGTCCATTTATGGACTCAAACAAGCATCCCAAAGTTGCAACATACATTTTGAAAAAATGGTTAAATCATTTGCCTTTATAAAAAATATGTATGAGCTATGTGTGTACAATAAGGTTGATAGGAGTTCAGTACAGTTTATTGTGCTTTATGTTGATGACATCCTTTACATTGGGAATAAGGTAGGTGTTGGAATAGTGCCTTGCAAGCCAATGAGATTAGCTTTATACAAACTATTACCTTGTAAAATAAATTTGATTGAATGACATTCTCTACATACTTCATCTGTATTTGGATGAAGCCCTTATATCACCTAAGATTATAGGACTTGGTTTGTTGACCATAGAATAAGTCTCACATGGTCATGATTTTAAAACTTTCAAGTTATAGGATGATATGAAAGGGGGCATCTAAGATCTGGATAGGCTTGCACTAACAATGCATAAATCCAAGGGTTGGAGATTGCTCCATTCCATGAGCAACTATTTAAGACATAGGTGCATGTTAGTAGGTGCTTGTTAGAGAACAAGGCATTGAAGACCTAGCGAAAAATCCTCTAGATAGCTAAAGTGGTAAGTCGATAGTAGCTTGTTCTCCTACTTGTGCTAGTACATATTATTAGTCCTTTAACTTATGAATCCATGGTAACCTTGTTTCGGTCCTCATAATTGCACTCATCCTTGACCACTTAGCAGGTCTTTTAGGTTAAGATTAGATATGATCTACTTGGCATGGAGGTTTGTGAGATCCAAGATGGAATCCAACTCCTCGCTATTGTGAAGGACGAGTAAATATCCTATGTGTTCAACAATGATCAATTCTGATAAATTCTTGTGCAAGGTGGTGTGACAATTTGGAAAAAGAGTTTTCCAAATGGGAGGTCACATAAATAGATTCAAACATTAAGAAAATAGAGATATAGTATCGAGGCTAATGGGGAGCTAACAAATATCTTGTCCTAGGCCTCTTTTGGGAGATAAAGGAGCATATTTGCAAGGCATGTGTAGAGTGATAATAGTTCTCTAGAATATTTATTTTGACCAATTAGTTAGGCTCCATGGGCTTGAGGTTGGACATCGACCACAAAGATTGGGTATTCTTCAATTAATGAGATTAATTAAATTGAGTAGACTAGTTTAAAAGGAGTTTTAAACTAGAATGAATATGAGATATTCAAAAGTCACAAGGCATTGTGAGTTCAAGTCTAATGAATGGTAAAACCTATTAGTTCACACGCAAAATTTAATTAGCATCCTAGTTGATAGAGAGAATTTTCTAAGGAGTTAGAAAAAGGATCTCTCTATCTTAATGGACCGAATTTTGGTACCAATTTTGAAGGTCAATTTTGGCTTGATTGATTTAAGTGTTAAATTAGACCAATAATTAAGAAGTTAATTATTTGGTGTCAACATGATCATCTATTGATCAAGTTAACTTAAAGAGTTAAGTTAACAATTAAGCTTAAAGAGTTAAGCTATTTTGACTTAAATAGTTAAGTCAAAGAATAATTAATTAAATTGAAGAGTTTAATTTAATTAATTATTCTTTGACTTAACTCTTTAAGTCAAAATAGCTTAACTCTTTAAGCTTAATTGTTAACTTAATGAATGCATTCTTGGAGGGAAGACTCGAATGAGATTTGAGATGGCATCTTAATTAATTTGAAATGAGATTCCAAATGTAATTAAGATGCAAATGAAATTCAAATGAAATTTGGATTCCCTTTGCCACTTAAGCAATCTTGGCTGCCCTCCCACCCTCATGGAATGTGTGATGCCACCTTGGCATTGCACAAATCCACATCTATATATAGATATAGTGAAGTCAACATAGTTAGAGAGAGAAAAAGGTGTGCCAAAGGTGTGAAGAATTTGATTGTTCTTTTTTCCCTCCAAAAACAACCTATTGTACAAGCTGGCATTTCATGAGCTGAAGGCTTAGCTTTTTCTTTTTCCTCCTACCAGTTTTTGGCCTCTTCTATTGTCAATGTTTTGGTTCTATTCTAGCATATGAATTAGGGAATTAAAGAAGTCTCATGGTGTGTGGACTATTTTAATAGAGACAAGACGTGTGCCGTGTTCTGTTTTTGGAGAGCTCTCTATGCGAAGACTAACTTTGAGATTTTCCAAAGTGTTGTCTATCTTCGATAATTTTTTCAAAATTTTTGGAGGTGATTTGGTAGGGCAATTGTCGCAATACTTTCATTGTGCTACAAACAGACAGAATCTGGAACTAGTGAAGTGTTCGCTTGTTTTTTTTTGGATTTTCTTATCAAGGTAATCCTCTATCTAAATCTGTATCCAAGGCATGATTAGATCCCTATAATGCTTGTAGGCACTAGTTATTTTATGTTTTGAAGTTTTGATTATAGATACTAGCACCTATTTTGCTTTCAGTATGAATGTTACAGTGCACTGAAACATGGTTATCTACACAATTTTTTATGAAGTATTTACGATAAGCATCCTATGTGTTGGGAATATGTATCTATAGAGATAGATGGACGAAAAAGCTGGGGCTTTCCCAAACCCATACACCGACAAGATACTAAAGAGATTTAATATGGAAGAATCCAAGAGAGGGTTCCTTCCCATGGGACACGGCATTCATCTCTCCAAGTTTACGGCCTAAAAATTGAGGAGAAAAAATGAAGAATGTTCTAAATACCCTATGCCTCAGCAATAGGGAGCATAATGTATGTAGTTCAATGTACAAGATCGAATATGGCATACTCGTTAAATGTTACGAATAGATTCCAATCCAACCCTAGTGAGAGTTACTGGATGGCCATAAAATCAATCCTTAAGTACTTAAGAAGAACTAAGGAGTTGTTTTTAGTGTATGGCACTAGAGAATTGAAACTTGAATGGTTCTTAGATTCTAGTTTCCAATTCGATGTCGATGACCTCAAATCCATTTCTAGATTCATATTTTACCTCAATGGTGGTGTGGTAAGTTGGAAAAGTTTCAAGCAAGACACCATGGCTAACTCGACCATAGAGCCAAAATATATTGCAGCTTTGAAAGCTGCAAAAGAAGGAGTTTGGATGAAAAACTTCACTCAAGTGTTGAATGTAGTGTCTAACATTACTAAGCCAGTTATTGTCTTATGTGACAACAATAAGGCAATCACACAAACTAAAAAGACAAGATTTCATCAGTGATCCAAGCATATATTGAGGCAATATCATTTGATCTGAGAGATAATTGATAAAGGCGACATCTAAGTGGAGAGAGTTGCCTCAAAAAAGAACATAGTAGATCCACTAACAAAACCCTTATCGCGAAAGTTCTTTGAAGGACATCTTGAGAAGATGGGTCTTAAGCTTTAAGGCGAGTGAGAGGTTATTAGAATAGTACCTTACAAGCTAATGAGATGGCTTTATACAAACTATTACCTTGTACAACAATCTTGATTGGATGATATTTTCTATATGGCCACATTCATCTTATGTTCTATTATACTTCACATGCATTTGGATGAAGCCCTTATATCACCTAAGATTGTGGGACTTGGTTTCGTGACTATAGAATAAGTCTCCCACAATCATGATCTTAAAACTTTCAAGTTATAGGATCTTATGAGATGGAGCATCTAAGATCGGGATAGGCTTACACTAATGATACATAAATCCAAGGGTTGGAGATTGCTCTATCCCATGAGCAACTGTATAAGATATAGGTGCTTGTTAGAGAATAAGGAATTGGAGACCCACTAAAAAATCCACTAGATAGCTAAAGTGGCAAGTCGGTAGTAGCTTGTTCTCCTACTTGTGCTAGTACATGTTATTAGTCCTTTAACTTATGGATCAATGGTAACCTTGTTTTGATCCTCATAATTTAACTCATCTTTGACCACTTAGCGGGTCTTTTAGGTTGAGATTAAATATGAGCTACTTGGCACGAAGGTTTGTGAGATCCAAGATGGAATTCAACTCCTCGCTATTGTGAAGGGTGAGTATCTCCTATGTGTTCTATAATGATCAATTCTAAGAAATCCTTGCGCAAGTTGGTGTGACAATTTGGAAAAGAATTTTTTCAAAGGTGTGGCCACACAAATGGATTCAAATATTGAGAATAAAGGCATAGTATCGAGGCTAATTAGGAGTCGGCAAATATTTTTCCTTAGGCCTCTTTTGGGAGATAGGAGATGGAAGGACTGTATTTGTATGGCACGCATAAAGTAATGATAGTTTTCTAGAATATTCATTTTGGTCAATTGGTTAAGATCCATAGGCTTGAGGTTGGACATCAACTATGGAGATTGTGTACTCTTTAATTAATGAGATTAATTGAATTGAGTTGACTACTTTAAAAGACGTTTTAAACTAGAATGAATATAAGATATTTAAAAGTTTCAAGAAGTTGTGAGCCCATGTCCAATTCATGGTAGAACCTACAGGGTCACACATAATATCCAATTAACTTCCTAATTGATGGAGAAAATTTTCTAAGGATTTAGAAAAGTGATCTCTCTATCCTAATGGAATGAATTTTGGTGCCAATTTTGAAGGGCAATTTTGGCTTGATTTATTTAAGTGTTAAATTAATCAACTAATTTAAAGAGTTAAATTAGACTAATAATTAAGGATTTAATTATTTGGTAACAATATGACCATCAATTGATCAAGTTTACTTAAAAAGTTAAGCTAAAAATTCAGCTTAAAGAGTTAAGCTAGTTTGACTTAAAGAGTTAAGTCAATGTATAATTAATTAAATTAAAGAGTTTAATTTAATTAATTAAGAGGAATGAATTTTGGAGGGAAGACTCAAATGAGATTTGAGATGGCATCTTAATTAATTTGAAATGAGATTCCAAATGTAATTAAGATGCAAATGAAATTTAAATGAAATTTGGATTCCTTTCTCCACGTAAGCACCACTTGGCCGTCCCCCCTCCTCATGGAATGTGTGATGCCACCTTGGTATCACATAGATTGACTTCTATTATATAGATACAGTGAGGGATTCGGTCAGATAGAGATTTAGATGTGCGAAAAGGTGTGAAGGATTAGATTCTTCATTGCCCTTCAAAACAACCACTTTTGCAAGCTAGCATTTCATAAGTTGAATGCTTAGCTTTTTTCTTCCTCCTCCTACCAGTGTTCAACCTCCTCCATTGTCAATTCTCTGGTTCTATTCTAGCTTATGAACTAGAGAATTCAGAAGTCTCATTGGTGTGTGGACTATTTCTATAGAGGCAAGACGTGTGCTTTGCTCTGTTTCTAGAGAGCTCTCTACATAAGGTCCAATTTTGTGATTTTCTTCAGGACAATCAAAATAGCCAATTGATCTGAAGTTTTGATTGGAGATTTCCAAGAAGTTGTCTATCTCCAATAATTTTTTCAAAATATTTGGAGGTAATTTGGTAGGGCGATCATTGCAATCCTTTCGCTATGCCACGGAAGGCAGATTCTAGAACCGGTGAAGTATTTACTTGTTTCATCTCGGATTTTCTTATCAAGTAATCCTCTATCTAAATCAAAATAAAAGGCATGATTAGATCCCTGGGATGCTTGTAGGCACTATTTATTTTATGTTTTGAAGTTTTGATTATAGATCCTAGTGCCTATCTTGCTTTCACAATAGGATTATTTGCATAAGATGAAAAGTGTAATCCTAATATATATATTGTATATATAAATATTCCATAAGATGAAAGGTGTGGGTCTTGTTTATATTGTGTATATAAGATTCTATGATATGGGAAGTGTGACATACGGGGGTATTAGTGTAGCAGATGCATACTAGACTACTTTAGATGGGCCATTTATTTAATCTTAGAGGATATTCCATGGTGTTGGAAGATGTGATCACAACACATATAGGTGTATATATATTTGTGTCACATTTTTTGAGCCAAATGTTTGCCTATAAACATCCTAGAGTGGCTACGCTTTCACTTTTGCTACTTAGCCATGTATTAGCAAAATTATTTGCTATCTTCTTCCTCCAAGCTTTGAAGATCATCTCTAGCTATGTTCTTCAAAATCTGAAGACCACTTAGTGTATGGATACCTTTAGGGGAAGAGAATTTGTTATTCTATTTGGTATGGTGTCTCTCCATTGCCAAGGTGTTGACAAGATTCATTGGAGATATAAATCCATTTTAGAGTGGAATACTATAAGAGTTCGAGGGTGTAATTTAGATTGCACCTTAAATCAACATCTTCTACAAAAGGAATACGAAGTAAAGGTGTGCTTTCTAGCCACATTCATTCATGATGCATGAGATGATCATTTGGAGGAGATATTTAATGTAGTTAAATGTTTAGCTTCCTTTGTTAATTGAATTTTTCAAATTCAAGCTTTTGCTCCTTACAAATCTTCCTTCACATATCATCAGAGCCATTGTGATATCAGAATCTTGCTACCATAGCACTTATCATTAGAGATTTAAAACATAATAACATGGTATGATAATTCCTCATACGGTAGCATATCAGAGCATAATTGTAAGAATTTTCAAAGTATATCATAGTAAATATATCAAAGCATAGTAGCAAAAATAATGCCAAGATATTAAGCCAAGATCATACCAAAATCCTTGTAAATAGAATCACACTAGAATTTAGATATCAAAATCTAAACACATTAAGCATATTTAGAATACTTGTTCTACTTCTCCCTCTTTTTCAACAAGAAGAAAGCGCTAGGAGAATAAGAAGCAGAAAAAATCATCCAGCAAAAAAATAAAAATTATCCATGCTTACAAATAAAATTTTCTCAATCCTATAGAGATGAGTGATGCAGTGAGTGATCAAATTAGGTAGTAAAACTTGAACAGGTAGATTATGTTTTCACTATAAAAAAAGGGGTAATTGGCACTTTACACTCTGGAAACACATTTAATAGGCATTTTGCATCCTCATAATATAAAAATGATAGAATGGATCTTGTAAATATATTTCTTTTGGCAAATTGCACCCCAAGCAATGTTTTGCCAAGATAACTAGATTTGGCATAGTGCACACCAAACAACTTTAGACAACTTTCTTACCATCATGTAGTAAGGCAATTTTAGAGTTTTATGTGGAAAGCTAAAACTTCTATACAAGTTCACAAAAAATAAAAAGAAAATAAAGATGGCAAACAATGGAACAACCACACTCATGCCCTCATTTAACTTATCCTAGAAAAATTGAAAAACGTCATGCAATCATTTAACCACTTTTATTTTTCTTCTTTTTTTTTCTAAACTAAATTTCATGTATTTTTCTTATTATAACTAAATTTAAGACCCAATACATAGAGATGAAGATTATATATAGTACAAATATTATTTTGTATGGAATGCCTCTCTTGGTTTTACTAGTCAAATCAAATTTATTTGATTCATATTCCCTAAATTATATTATATTCCATAATTAAATTTAATTAAGTGTTGTAATTCAAGCACATAATTCTTTATAATTGACTTATACTAAAAAGATAACCGAAACATGTGATTCATTAATGTTTCAAGGTACAAAATCATTGTCTTTCTTTTTTCTCCACCTCTATAGGATCATTAGTTTGGTGAGTTAAATTCTAATCTTTTTGAGATATGTGCATGTATTCCATAATTTGCATATAGTTTTCTAATTAATATAATATATATATATATATGTTTACAAGCCAATTAATGCACAAAAAGGAAAAATAGTGTCTCAATTATTTGGTAAGTTAAAAAAATTATATTCTAATACCTACATTAATTTTTCATTTTGATTATGTTTTCCACTTTTTGTTTGAATATAATGGATTTCTTTTAAGTCATGATTTATTTGCTTTTACTATTTTGTTGGTTTGAATTTTTTATTGTGGCTTATGGTTTTTTTCATGATTAGATTAAATATTTATTAGTATTTAAATTATAATTAAAATTAAATAGAATAACCTTTAAATTTAAATTGATGGCAAACTGGCCATAGTTAATACACCAAGTAGTTTAAATTGAATATTGATGTATTATTTTATTTTGCCGATGCACATAATTGATGTGTTCACTTATTTTTTATACAATTACTTACTTGATTAATTGAGGCACGCATCACAATCTTACTTTATTATTATATAAATGCACCAAGTAAATAGTAATTTATTTTGTTGGTTCAATGATTAATTGAGGCATGCATCACAATCTTTTTTTCTTTTGTTTGGGCGTGAATTATGTTTAAAAGGTTTGCATCTGCCTAGCAGATATAATAGATTATTATGATTTTTACTATATAATACTTTATGGATTATTTATTTTTTATTTAGGCAAAATATGAAAATTTATAGAAAATGGTGGAACTTGAAATACATTTGGTTTGATCATCATAAATCTCATTCATATGAAACATTATTATATATTAACTATTAATTATTTATAATTAATTTTTTGTTATTTTTTTAAATTAGTTTTTACATTAATATTTGTAATATTTATAAAAAATATCAATATATAAACTATAGCTAATATTAAATTTAAAATTTATTGCCTGATGCAATGCAGGATAAATATTAGTTAGTACTTTTAAATGGCAAAGAAAAATACTATTTCTCACCAAAAGATGATTTCAACAAAAGAATTGCAAGTGGAAAAAAACTCTCTTACCATAATTACGAAGCTATAGGCTATTCCTCAATTTTCATACCATGAATTTTATGGTAATCAAAATTTAAGCTAGTACTCTGATATTTTGAGTTTTAAGATGGTGATTGAAAGATTATGAAGAAAACCATATGAGACATGGGTGTATGTTAGAGAACAAGTTCATTGAAGACCGGCCCAGAGAATCCACTAGATAACTGTAGTGGCAAGTCGACAATGACACGTTTTCTAGCTTATGCTAGTGCATATAATTAGTCTTCTGACCTAAAGATCCATGGTAACATTGTGTTTTGGTCCATACGCATTGACTCCTATTTAACCACTTGGGTATGAGCTCCTTAAACATAGAGGTTTATGAGATCTACGATGGGATCTAACTCCTCACCATTATGAAGGGGTAGTGCATCTCCTATGATTCTATAATGATTGATTCTAAGAAATCTTTACACAAGGTAGTATGATAATTTGAAAAAGGAGTTTTCCAGGTATGGTATCTTAAAGGATAATCGAACTTTGGGAATAGAAACATAGTAGCATGGCTATTAGAGAGTCGATAAATATCTTGCCCTAAGCCTCTTTCAGGAGATAGGAGATGGAATGATTGTATTTGCATAACAAGCTTATAGCTAGAATGGTTCTCCAAGAACTTAACCATTCGGCCAATTAGTTGGGCTCTATGGGCTTGAGATTGGATATCGACCATAGAGATAGGACACTCTTCAATTAATGAAGATTAATTAAATTGAGTTATTAGATTAAAAAAATTTAAACTAATATGAATATTTTGATATTCTAAAACCAAAAACGTTGTGAGCCCATGTTCAACGAATGGTAGGACCTAATAGTTCACATACAAAAGCCAATTGAAAATCCTACTTGATGAAGGGAATTTTTTAAGAGTTAGAGAAATACCATCTTGATTGATTTTGGAGGGAAACAATTGACATAATTTTTGGGTCATCATGGCTTGATCAATTTAATTGTTAAATTGATCTAAATAATTTGAGTTAAATTAGACCAATTAAATTAATAAATTAATTTAATTGGTGCCATATGATTATCAATTGATCAAGTTAACTTAATGAGTTAAGTTGACACCTTTTAGCTTAAAGAGTTATGCTAATTGACTTAAAGAGTTAAGTCAAAGTTAATTAATAAAATTAAGGGGTTAATTTAATTAATGTGAAGAATTAATTTGGAGGGAAATTCAAATGAAAGAGTTCATCTAAAGTGCATTTGAATTTATTTGGATGACATTTCATGAGATAAAATGAAAATTACAAATAAAATTGAAATGCAAGTGAAATGCGGTTTCACATGCAACTTGCTCGCTTAGGTGGCACCTCAGGGGAGGTGTGATGCTAACTAGAATCACACCTTCCCTCCATCTATATAGATATAGCATTGGTTGGCCACCATGCTTGCTCATACAATCTAAAAGTTGGATTCCATTTTTCCTCTAATTTTGTGATTCTCTCATGTGTTGAGGCTTCAAATTTTTCTTCACCTCTCCTTATCCTAAATTTGGCCTTAATTCTTGCTCATCTATCCTTGATTTTATAGCTGATATAGGAGAGATTTGGATTGTCCATTGGTGTGTGGATCATCACATTAGATGCAATATACTTAGTTGCTTATCTTTTGGAGATCCATTACAGTCTAGTCAGATTGGAGGCAATTCTGCAATGGCTTCCGATTTTCGATTTTGGCTAAATTTTTTTTGAATTTTCATCAAGGTGTTGGTGATCGTGTTTCCAAATTTCAGCCAATTCTGAGGTGATTTGGTGAGGCAATTGCTGTTGTCATGTTGTTGCGCCACTAGAAGGCAGTTTTTTGGAGAAAAAGTGAAGTAAATTCTTTTGTGAATTTGGAGAAGAACAACTCTTTTTATTTCTTTTTTACATAGGTCAGTTTTTTTGAAAGAAAAGTGAAGTAAATTCTAAAAGTTTAGGTGAGAGATTAATCCTAGAAGGTGTTTGGACATTTTTGCCCTTGTTTAAATTGAGTTATTTTGATAATAAATTATTGGGCATGTAATTTCCCAAAAGAAATATATATTCTAGGATGTATTTTGCCATTTTTGTGTTTTTAGGGTGTAAAGTGCCTTTTAAATGTGTTTCTAGGGTACAAAATGCCAATTACCCTAAAAAAATATACTTTTTACTATAGTTAATTAAGTGTAGTAAAAAATTATTAACTATACTTGTGCTAGACTTTTCTAGCCGTTGGCATTACAAGCGATGTAAAAACTTAGCTACACATTTTTAATCATTGTAATTGACTTTTGCTATGAAATCATCTTCAATTAATATAAATTTAGTATCTAGTATAAAAGCTATCAAATGCACCACTATCTTTCACAATAGTTAAAAGAGTGTATTATATAGTAGTTAATTACCACACTTAAAAAATATATAGTAAATATTCAAATTATTTTTGACATGATTTAAATATAGTAAAAACCAATTAATTTTGTTTTTTTGAAGGTGGGCGTTGGAGTTAAGAAATTTTACCAATTAACTACTTTTTTAATTTATACACAAACCAAAAGCTCATCAACATTTGAACTCTCGATCCTATGCTTATGTGTGTAAAGGTGACACCACTAGGCCAATGGCTACTTTGTTATTAATTAGTTAATTTAAATATATTTAATTAATTAATTAAATTTTTTAATAATAAAAATTATTGGAGGCAAGTTTTTGTTTTGCCTCCAAATTTAGGGTGTTCTTACTGCTTTGAGGGACTTTGCTAACTAGCTAAATTAAGTATTTGATTAATTATTTAAATATTTTTTAATAATAAAAATTGGAGGGAATATTTTTTATTTTACCTCTAATTTTATTAATCAAAACCAATGAGTAAATAGAAAGTTATTGGGAGGTTTTATCTATTAATTTAGAATTTAATTAATTTATTAAATAATAATTTAATAATAAAAAGTGGACGTAATTTTGTTTTCCTTAAATTTTACTTATTAAACTTTGCTTCCAATAAATTGTTACTTCTTTTAGTGAAAAAGATTTGACTTGAGATCTTAATATTTGCGTCAAATTTTCACAAGTTTCATTGTTTATACTCCAAAATGAAAAAGTACGATTAATTCATCAACTTTTAGCAATAGTTTATGTAAACAATAAGATCCTAAGGTTCTTGGTCATAAAGGTTCATTTATGTACAATGAAATTTTGGGAAGGCCAACCTTTATTCTATTCCAAACTGTATTCTCTATAAACCATTTGAAGATAAAGTTCCCTACACTGAGTGGAATTAGGGAAGTGATGGGTGATTTGAGAGTAGCCAGAGAATGTTACGCCAGCACTCTAAGGAGCGTAAAGTCTCCCAATTCCTAGGTAGATCAAGCAAAAGGTCCATGAAGAAAGCAAGGATAGGACAAAGGTAAAGGTGTGTTGTAGGATGTTAGCTTAACAAGATGCTCTTAGTGATGATTGAAATGCATCATTAGTGACGACCCCAGTGATAAGTTCTTTACTTTAGCTTATTTTTTGCTTTGAATTTTATTGGTAGTCCTTTGTAGATTCAAGTAAAGCCTACTTACTCAGGGATGACTCCTCTTCTTAGTTCTATTAATCTCTTGAATGAATACATAACTCTTTCAATATCCTTTACATTATATTTTCTTTTCCATGATCTTGAACATTGCAGCTTCTATAAGGTGTTACTAGAAAGCTCATGGGTTTAATCCTAGTATAAAGCTCTTTGAGGAGTGCAAAGAGTATGTGGTAGCAATCGGGTGTAATCCCACTGTACAGGCCCTCTGCCATACATTGTTGCTAGTGTAATCCCATTATAAACCCCTAGGAGGTATGTGGTACCTACCATGAAAAAGCCTACTACCGACTGCCTTTGAAAGTACATGCCAATCTCTAAAAAAACCCATTATTGGCTCCCTTAAAAGTATGTGGCAACTTCTAGAGAAGAACATTATTGGTTCCCCTCAGGAGTATGTAACAACCTCTGAAAAAGTTCACTACAGACTCTTCTAGGGAGTATGTGGCAACCTCTTTGGAGAAATTTACTAGAAAGCTCTTTGGGAGGCACCTACACAATTAAGCAAAAGAAGGCCACCTTGAGTCATCTTGAGGAAGAGGGTGGCAATATCTCAATACTTAGGAAAGTGAAAGACATTCTCTAGGTCTGGCAACTCATCAAGTTATTGCGCACTTATTATGAAGTCTCCTAAAAGATCCATAAACACCCATTTCTGTACTGTGGCACTTGAACTCTATATTAATGTCTGCCCAACTCAAGCAAAAAATTAGTATTCCTCTCTCAAGAGATTTCGGGTTATAGGAGGTGAATAATGCTAATAAAAGGAGGGCTCTATACCTCCCTTGGATAATTCCATTGCATATATGCAACTACAACGGTCACTCAGAACTTAATAAAACTCACTAAAACGATCATGCAACTTCACCAAACAATTTTTCTTAGCCCTTGAGTGATCACTAAAGATACCACACCATGAATACGCCTGGTAATAGCTTTTGCAAATAAAAAAAGAAAAGAAAAGAAGAAGAGAAGCACGACGTTGGAAGAAAAGATACAAGGATCCAAAATAATTGCAAAATAAAACAAAAATTAACTTTCAAATATTCTACCCAAGGATCTTATTTCATGCCATAATTGAGAATTTAACATAGACGTTACCTTAAAAGATAGATTTGAAGGTAACTAGGTAGATCTTACAATAAAACTTCTTCCAAGAAAGATCAACCTTTTCTTTTCCCAGGATCTCCTTCTCTATGCCCTAAGTTAGTTATTCCAGCAACTTTTGCTAAGTGAAACACCTCTAAGATGAATATAAAAAGGAGGCAAGGCAATGACAAAAGCACCAAAACTACTGGCAATGAAAATCTCCCACAAAAAAAAAAGGTCTTCAACTTGAAGGAATTGAATCACCAACTCAATGCACACCACATGTTATGCATCTAAAGGAAATCCACACACCTAGATACACTCTTAATCCTCACTAAATTTTCTATAAAATAGAGGAGAAATAAGGTGGAAGATGAGAGAAAAGGTGTAAGGAAGTTTGAGGAGACAGAAGATAGTTAGAGAGATTCTAGTGAGGTAGTTTCTCTCAACACATGAGGTCACCACAATTGGACAAAAAAGTAAGCAGTTGATTAGCCCCTAATGGATGGCCTTGGTGTCTATTCATAGTGTGATATGAAAACTCTTGGAAGCTTCCATCACACTTTCCTCACAATGCCAACTTGGATGCTTATTAGCTAGCATAGTTTGTTTTTAATATATAAAATTAAAATGCCAACTTATTAATATTAAAATGGACTCTTCCATCAAATTTTTCTTCCAAAATTATATTTTTCTACTAATTAAATTAACTCTCTAATTCAATTAGATTAACATAACTCTTTAAGTTAATTAAATCAACTTAATTCTTTAAGCTGACTTTGACTAATTAAATTGCCAATGGCACCAATTAAATTAACTTCTTAATTTAATTGGTCTAATTTAACTCTTTAAATTATTTTAATTAATTTAACACTCAAATTAATCAAATCATTGAGATCAATTTTTAATTAGTCAACTTGGTCTCTCTTTTCTCCAAACCTGACCACTTTAATTATCTAACTTAGATAATTTCTTCAGTCTAATAAGATTGTTCTAGGTTTTTGTGTGTAACCCTTTAGATTCAACAATTAATTAGACATAGGCTCACAACTCTTTGTGATTTGCTGAATATTGAATATACTGATTAGTCTAAACTCTTTTAAATTAATCACTCTATCAATCAATCTCTATTAAATGAAGAGTATCCAATCTCTATAGTTGATATGTCTAGCACAAGCTTATGAGGGCAACCAATTAGATTAATTAATTGAGGGTGAACCATTATTGCTTATAATTGCCATGCAAATATGATCATTTCATTTTCTATCTTCCAAAAGTGGCCTACGACAAGATATTTGACAACTTTCTAATAGCCTTTTATAAGTATGTATCATTTCTTGATTTTTGATTCCTCATTATGACCTTAACATTGCAAACTCTTTTTTTCAAATTATCATATCACTTTGTGCAATGATTTCTTGAAATCGATGATCTTAGAATACATCGAAGATCAAACCATTCCTCATAGATGGGCAAAATGGATCCTATCTTAGGACTCACCAACCTCTATATTGTGCCCAACCTAAGCCTCAATAGACCTAAGACCTAATCAGAGCCAAATCAAAGCACAAGGACCTAAATATAAGGTTACTATGGAACCTCAAGTTAAAGGACTAATCATATACACTATCGGACCTAAATATAAGGTTACTATAGAACCTCAAGTTTAAGGACTAATCATATACACTATCGTAAGCTAGAGAATTTTCCATTACCGATATGTTACTATAGCTACCTTGTGGTTTCTCTAAGCAAATCTTCGGTGAACTTGTTCTCTAAAAAGCTCCTACTAACATACATTCATGTCTAATATAGATTGTCCATGAAACATTGCAATATCTAACTCCTTGGAGTATACATTGCTAGTGCAAGTCCATTCGAATCTTAAATGTCCCATCTTATATGATTCTATGATTTGGAATAATTAAAGTCATGACCATAGAGACTTATTTCATGATCACCATCATATGCGTGACCAAGTCCCATAGTATTGTATGATTCAAAGGCTTCAACCAAATGCATGTGAAGAAGACATCATAAATACATAAGATGAAGGTGGCCATTTATTAAATATCATTCAATCAAGACTATTATATGAAGTAGTTCTACATGCCAATCTAAATAGAGTGCGAGCACTATTTCAAAAAGAGATAGGGGAAGCACGGGCTTACATTCTTCTAATAAGAGATGGCGTATGACCCAAAACCTTCACAACACCGAAGGGTGTTGCCTTCCTACCTTTCATGATCTAATTCTCAAAATAAAAGTATGCAAAAATCAACAGTCATTTGATTGGCTAACTATTTGCATGAATGTAAAATAAGTAAGAGAAACTTTATTGAAACCAAACCAAAAAAAAAAAAAATTGCCCAGTCATCACTTGGTCCCTTAAGATAAGTACTAGTATGAAAACAAAAAACATATGCTAATATACTATTCAAGCCAACTGAAAAATCTTAATAGTGTCAAGTCCTAAATATAAACTCTATTTATTACCATTATGTTAAGCCGAGCATCTTCATTTTTGCAAGCTGCTCCAACTTGTGCTTTTATCATAGTTCTTGCCTCAGCTTTAGGACCTTTCTCAGGCACTCTTGTAGTAAGATTAAATAGGATAGTAGGATTTAGCATCAATAAGTCTTTTGTAGGCTACTACTTAGTCTCATTCAAAATATGTTGACAACTCTTGGTAGTCTACTCGTAGATTGTTATCACCTCTACTAACCACTTCAAGGACTTATCAAAACCTTTGAACTCTCTGATCACATCATCAAGAAGCATTTATGAGAGTCCTTCAAGTAGAAGAGTCTATGAACTTCTCCCCACTTTTCACCTTATTTGCATACCTTGCCTTTAATTGCTCTTGCTTATTAAGTAGCTTGGTAAACTGCTCCTCTTTCTAAGTCTATTATTTAGTCACCTTACTAGCCTCCTTATTTAGATGGTTCACCATTGCCAAAACTCTTTCTACTCGATGAGACATCTTCTCAATCAATTTTCATCCCTTCACTTCAAAAATGCAAAAAATGTTCAGGAGTCAAAAATCACTACGACACTATGAAGAGGAGAAAGAAAGATAAAAATAAATCAAAATATTGAGATGAACTCATACCCTAACAAAGTCTCTAGCAGCTATCCTAGTTAATTGAGATAAGAAGAATAACTCCAATTTTTTTGGCCATACTTATTCACTACGCCATGTATGTAATCAACATTAAAAATAGTCTCTTCTACATCAGAGTGGGAATATACCCCATACTCTGCTGCAAGTCATAGTAAAAAAGTCTCTTGCCTTGATTGGCTTGGAAAGTGTAAGTAGCAGGGGAACAAGTGTTGGATCTATAAAGATATTTCCCTATAGGACCAGAAGGCAACATACCTTAAGCTCATCCTTTGCAGTAGGTACACACACTTCTAGCATTAGTGGGGCACATTTCTCACTCAACTGTTAGCCTGAGGAGCTCAGTGGACATCTACTTAGTTGTGTTTCCCTATAATGCAGCTTCGCAATATGTCTCTCATACATTCTTCCTTTTGCTCTCCAAGCATGAATCCTGGCAAAATCAATCTTTTTCCTACCATGAAAGAGAAAGGAAAAATAATGTCAAAATGTAAATATTGCATGGAAACATAAAGAAGCAAGCACATGTAAGCAAGTAGAAGTCATGAATTAAAGAGCAAAATATGTTAAGTAACAACAAGAAACATATAGTGACGTTAAAAGGAAAACTAGACAATTTTGCTTTTGCAAAACTCACATAGAGATCACGATGAATGTGCCTTACATAAATAAGATAAGAAGAGCTATTCCACGCATTGGGGATACCCTAACCTTTATCTCGAACAAAAAATATATATCTTTCCAATGACCCTTTGACAAAGGCAACCTCAAAAAGATTTACTATTTAGCTTAGGAAAATAATAGAGAAATGGTTTGCTTAGCACCTTATGCAGCCTAAACAAAGCATGTTAGCTATCCAGGGATACTGGCAAAACTAACTTCCCTAAATGTTGCTAAAACCTAGCAAAAGGACGTAAAAAAATTAGGCACTAATTTGCTTGAACACACGTCATAACTCCAACCTATCTCTACTAAAAGAGGGTTTGGAGAGAGCAAAAACATACAAATGAAATAACTACTAAGGACAATGAATTACCTACTAGGAAAAGATACCATGTTGTCTTAAGAACAAGAAATGATGAACTTAAATTCATCAAAGATACTTACCCTACTCAAGATATCCAATTCATTTGATCGAAGTAAACACTTGATTTCCATTGCCTTAGAAAATCTACTACTTACAATTCATTCAGTCTAAGTAAACACTTGATTTCTATCGCCTTAGAAAATCTACTACTTACAATAGCCATTCACTCAGATTTTTCATTAGAAGAACCCTTCTTTTCAGAATGAAAACTAGACAATAAAAATAACTCATTAGTTCAACCCTACAATAAGACTCCGAGTCTCTTTAAAATTTTCTAAAGCTTGAACTAACAACATAGTCAATAGAGAACTGACATATGCTGCAACACCACAAGGAAAACAATTCTCCCAAATGCAAACCAATCTCAACATCATTGGCGCCCATCTCGAGATTGCCATGGGTGTCGTAGGTAATTACTCGCAAAGGCTCACCCTTAAGCTTCTCGAGGGTGCTTAAGGCAATTCTTCATTGGTGCCACAATTGAGTATCACACAAATAACCACCATGAGCACTTGGCAATCTCTTAAATGGCTAAGAGATCTACATTGTGCTCCTTTTTTTTTTCCTTTATTTGATCACTTAAACACTTCTTCCCTTGACTTGACTCAAGACTAGACTTGCTCACAAACATATTTTAGCTTGATGAAAACTCCAAAATATTTACTAACTTAGAAAAATTGTGAAAAAATTTGCAAGCAAGCAAATTAAGAAGAAATAAAATAAAGAGTTTAGGGAATAAGAAAAACATTACCTTGAGTACTCATCTCAACACTCATGTTGAAACTTTCTTCCTATTTTCTCTCTCTCCTTGCTTAAGATGGAACTTTCCTTGTTTTCAATAACTCTATAATTTCTAACAAAGACACCCTTATGGAGCACATCTTAGAAACCTTAACCACTTCATAACCTACTCAACTCAACTTGGATAGAAGTTGAAAATTTGTAGACACATTAGCCAAGAATTATTATTTGTTCAATAAACCTTATCTTTAACAAATTAAAATGAAGAAAAAGTTAACAAATTAAATTTATAATATATTTTCAATAAGGAATTAAATTTTCCTATAAAAAATAAAGGGGCTTGAAGGTACTGCTAAAAATTGACTATAAGGGCAATTCAGTAAATTAATTAAAAATGAAGTTAAATCTAAAATTAATTAATTAAATAAAAGCCCAAAGGATAATTGAAGCCCATAAAAGTGCATGGAAAAAGCCTAATGGGCTAAGCACATCAAAAGTAAAAACTATAAACATCAAGTCCTAAAGAGAGCAAAGGCATAAGAAATCATTTTGCAAAAAATCTCGGAGTCGGAGAACTTTTGAGAAGAAAATATCTCTTTGCATGTGTTTTCAAGAAAACAAATAAACATACTGTTGTTTTTCAAAAAGGACCTTGTTCTAGTACCAAGTAACATCAAGTTTCTACATTGTTTTCACTATTTCCTTTCTTAGAAACCAATCTTTGATTTAGATTTTGGTGTGGTCCATAAAAGATTTCTTTTCCTTTGCCTTTAGATGGTGTAGCTTCTAACTTCTCATGATATACAACTTTGAAAGGATAGGAGAGGGTTCAGGTTCTTTATAGATGTTCAAGCTTTTGGCCAGTGTAGATGGTTTATCTTTGGTGGGTGAATCAATTGGTGATTTTGCTATGGCTTTTCACTTAGTTCTCCACATTGATTTGTGCACAACAATTACCTAATGCAATATATTCAACTTTAGTAGTAGAAAGAGCAATAGAATTTTTGTTTCCCACTAAACCATGTAAAAGGATTATTTCTTAAAAATTGACTGGTAGCACTTGTACTTCTACAATCTAACTTCATCCAGCATAATCAACATCCAAGTAACCAATAATTTAAAATTCTCACATGATGGATACCATAAAACATAATCAATAGTTCCCTTAAGATATTTGAATATGCATTTGATAATAGTTAAATTGATTCTTTGGGATTACATTGAAATCAATCACACAAGCAAGTAGTAAATATGATATCAGGTCTATTAGCAGTTAAATAGAAAAGACTACCAATCATAGCTCTATTCGTTTTCTCATCAACTGGTTGGCCAGCTTTATCCTTGTCAAGTTTAGTTATTATGTTTGTAGGAGTTAATAGTTCTTTACAACTTCTATCCCAAATATCTTCAGTAACTCCCTAGTATATTTAGATTGGCAAATGAAATTGTTTCTGCCAGACTGCTTTATTTGCAAACTATGGAAATAGCTAGCTCACTTGTGAGGCTCATTTCGAATTCCTCTTTCATCTACTTAGCAAACTCTTTGCAAAAATTATTATTAGTTGCTCCGAATATAATATCATCAACATAAATTTAAACAAGCAATGAATCATAATTCTGATTTTGATAAATAATGTAGTATCAATCGCACTTATTGGAAATTCTTTGTTCTATTCAAGAAAGCACCTTTAACATTCATTTGATATAGGGTGAAATGTTTGTGAGATGCAAAAGCAAGTAATATATAGATAAATTTCAATCTTGCAACTAGTGCAAATGCCTCGTCATAATCAATTCTTTCTTCTTACTGTAGCTCTTAGCTACTAGCCTAGCCTTATTTCTAGAAACTATTTTATCTTCATTGAGTTTGTTTCTGAATACTCATATTGTTTCAATAATTGGATGGTCTTTGGTTCAACATGATTCCAAACCTTATCTTTTTAAAATTGAGCTGGTTTCTCACTCTTCAATACTTGTTGGTTCGATCATTGATTAGAATGCATAGTTTTTCATTTCATCTTCTTCTTGTCTAGAAGACAATTTCATCCTCACTCTATTTTTTATGATTCCTATAACTTGTAATTGAATAGCTTCATATTTAGTGAGATTTCCTTACTGTTGCAGTACTTGCATCAATCACTTCTTAGGAAGTATTCTTTTCTGGTTGTCTGAAAATGGAGCTTTTTTTTTTCCTTGATCCCATGTTCAGTCCTTACTTCTAATTTTCCTTCATTGATTGTAATAGGGGAATTAATATTTGCAGCTTCTTTGTTCAAATGTTCCTCGGCTTCAAGAGGATTAATTTCACCAAAAAATACTTATATTGACTCTAGAACTACTTTCTTTCATTTGTCATAAATATATGCCTTATTATGCATGGAGTGCCCAACAAATATTTCTTCATCTACTTTAGAATCAAATTTGGTAGTAGGAGCATGATCATTTAGGATGAAACATTTGCAACTAAAAACTTTAAAATATGAAATATTAGGAATTTTGCCTCTTCATAATTCATAAGGAATTTTATTAAAGATAGGTTTAAGGATAACTTTACTAGACACATAGCATATAGTATTCACTGCTTCTTCCTAGAATAACTTAGGCATATCGTACTCATTAATCATAATTCTAGTTATTTTAATTAACAACAATATCAGTTTGGTGTGGGACTTTAGGTGTGGAGAAATTATGAATGTATCCGATTTGATCATGGAAAGATACAAAGTCACATTCATCAAATTTAGTACCACGATCACTTCAAATCTTGCATATAAACTAGCCTTTTTTATTCTACTTCTTAGTTAGAGATATGAGAACATCTAATGCATCTTTCTTATTTGCAAGAGATATCACCCATATATATCTAGAATAATTATCAAAAATAACAAAAGCATACTTTTTACCTCTAAGTGTGCTTGTCTTCATTGGACAAAAAGGTCAAGATATAGTAATTCTGCTAGTCTATAATTATTTACCATATTCTTTTCTTTGAATGAACACTTTATCGGTTTTCCTTTTTGACATGCATTACATAGTTTGTCTTTCACAAATTTGAGCTCAAGAACTCCTTTGACAATATATCTTTTCAAAAGTTTCAAAATGAGTTCCATTTTAACATGTCCAAGTCTTCCTGTGATATCTAGCTAGAATCTTCTACTACGACTAGGTATTTAACGTTTTGATTTGGAAAATCATCATAGTAGGTGTAAAACACATTTCTTTCTCTTAGTGTAGTAAAGATTTATCCTTCAAAATAGTGCACTTTTGTGGTTTCTAATTATGAATATAGCTAATATCTAGTAGTTGACTTATACTGAATAGGTTATGCTTGAATTCTTCAACTAGATGTATATTATAGATAACTGCAAAGAAATTTTTACCAAATTTTCAAATTTCAACAATCTTTTCTTTAGTATTGTTGGTAAAAGTGGTTTGCTTTATCGATTTTCAAGAACCTTGTTGCATCACCTGTCATGTGTTTGGAGAGCACCACTATCGAAGAACCATTTGCTTTTTGATATTAGAACATTCTAAAAAGTCATGCAATCAAACGGTTATTTTTCAATTTTAGCACCTAATTGCTCTTTGGGTCCTTGAGGGTTATTCATCATAGATTTCAAAATCTATTCTAATTGTCATATTTGTCTTCACTTTTGTATAAGGCATGACTTAGTCATGTGACTAGTCTTTCCACAATAAAAGCACATAAATAGACATTTTGTACTATTTCTTAAAGCTTCTAGCATAACCAATTCGAACTTTGCTCCAAAAAGCATTTTGCATGCCAAGTAATTTATTTAACTCTTCACATAGTAAACTTCTCAAGATTCCTTTTTCAGTTCATGATGATTTTTCGAAAAGAGATTATTTTTCTTAAGAGCTTTACAATAACAATCAATCATTTTATTTTTCTAAGAAGATTTTTCCTTTTGAAGAGTGTCAATCTTAGCATCAACAGTAGCTCAAGAAAGCATTGAATCACTAATTTGATCTATTAGAGAAAGATTTTCTATTGGAATAACTTCCACCTCAATTTCATAAGCATTAAAAGGAAGTATTGACTCATCTATACTTTTCTAATCAAACCTTTGTTTTCAATAGAAAGATTTGCAATATTTTCTTTCAGAAGACCATTTTTTTTATAGCAAGTTGCTCTAAATCCTTTTTGTATTCTTCAATAGAAATATGGAGTTCATTTTCAAAACCATCATCATAAATATTATTATTTGTAGAGTTACAATTAGAGTATACCTCAGTATGTGTGATGAAGTAAAGGTTTGTAAATTTAGCATTTGATTCTTCCTCATTTGATTCCGCTTCATCATCATCCCAAGTAGCCGCCATATCTTTATGTTTCTTCTTCTTCTTCTTGGAAGCTTTCTTTAACTCAGGACAATATGGACAGACATATCCAAACTTGTGGCAACCATAGCAAACAACTAGATTTGAGGATTTTGGTTGCTTCTTGTGTTTCTTTTGAGCTTACATCCTTTATTCTTTAATTTTTGGAAAACTTTCTTTCCTCTATCGAGGAACTTTAATCCTCTTGTGATGAGTACAATTTGTTCCTCATTTTCATCATTATTATTAGTCTCGTCTTCTTCGGATTGATCTTCATTTGTGGTCTTGAATGCAACGTTCTTTTCTCTCTTGCTTTTAGCAAGTTGCTACTTAGCTAATTTATTATTTCATGTGATGTCAATGAACCAATTCAGTCATACTCAGTTTGGTGAGATATTTTGCTTCCTGGATTGCTTTAACTTTGGATGTCCATTCTTTAAGTAGAGACCTCAAGATTTTGCTTACTTTCTAATCTTCTTTAGAAAGCACTTTTCCAAGTAAAATTAGAGGATTGATGGTTTTTATAAACATTAAGTACATTTGCTTGAGATTTTTCTTTATGCTTCATTGTGCTGGAAAGACAATTCTTTCTCCCCAAACCTGGTTCATTCCTTCATGAATAAACTGTAGCCAATTCCAATTTCTTTAGTATTCTCGCATGAGCTTACTCTATTGTCTACTCTTTTGTATATAAATTATCTTCAAATTTAACATTATTGATTGAAATTTTCAATTCATGTTATTCAATAATAATTTTCTTTCTTCAAATATTAAAAAAATACTATTTATTTTTTAATCACATTAAATAAGATTATTATTGTAAAATGAAAATTTTCAATAATAGCATTATTTTCAATGCGTCTGGGCACATACTATTTAATACATAAAATAAAGTTCTTCTAAATCTACGACTTAAACCAAACCCTGCTAAATTTGTTTCTGCAAAATCCACGTCTGATCCAAAATCTCCGCGAAAACTTCCAAATCTTGGTCAATATCTAGACAAAGATAGTGCATTTAGCTGCAAGTGCAAGTGGCTAATCTTGACAAAGTAAAGATGTCTTATTTAAGAGATGAAAAAATTATGATGAATTTATGTGTGGGCGAAATACATTGGGTGATAGAAAAAGGTATTCTCATTTAATTGGGTTCTGTGCAATAATAATAAATTATTATTTAATTAGTTAATAGATGTTAATGGCTTGAGTACATCACCCTAACACCTATAAGTATAAGTTTTGAGGTTTGAAATTTAACAAACTCTTCTTGTGTGCAGAAACAAAAAAATAGTGGGTATTTTAGATCTGAAAAAAATATTTTGAATATGAAAATAAAATATATATATATATATATAATATTTTCATAAAAAAATAGATTAAATAATCGTATATTTAGATTTCCTAAAATGAAAAAAATTTGTCTCCGAACCCAAATAATCACCCTACTTTTCCTAAAATTAATTTCTACAAGGTTGTTTAATCCACATTAATTCTATGCACTTTTCCTGATTGAATTACAGAAGTGAAGTGAGTGTTTTGATCATCCATCCCTCATAGCCCAATAATTGAATGACGTTGTGAATAAGTGATTTTATCAAGAGAATTGAAGACATACATGCCAGATTCATGCACGCGCACATAAAAAAATCCAGGATAAGGCTAGCAAGATTAAATGAACGAATATATATGTTTAGAGTACAGCTAAACGAAAGCCTTTTCAATTACGAAACACACTTAAAAATGTCAATCATAGCCATCAGAAATAAAATATAAAATAAAAGTGACGCGAAATACAATTGATGAAGACATAACAATTAAAGTTTATGTTGTCCACTTGTCTATGCCACAAACCCAAACAAACTTTTGTCGAGTACCATAGTTGATTCAATCAAAAGTTTTAATAGGGGGATATCAATAATTAATGTATTTTTGTAAATTGGCTATTCTTCAGTAAACTTATTTATCTTTTTCATAATTTTATTTCTTATTCATGTTAAGTTAGTGGTAATTTGAGTTTAACATAGCAAAAAAATTCCAAAATTTGCCCTGCAATGGGCCAAATTACCAAAAATTGCTCTACTTTTAAAGATAAAATGCAATTATTAAACAAATTTTGACGAAATTAACGGAAAATCAACGTCAGTAGCCGCCAATGGTGACGCGATGTGCTTCTAAAAGGAGATGGTTGAGATGAACTTTTTGACTATTGTTTTGGCAACAACTTCTGTATAATTAATGGAGTCTTATATAAATTATTCCTAAACGGTACCCACATTTTGAATTTTCAATGAATTCCAAATAAAAAAATTTAAATAGGGGAATT
The DNA here is from genome assembly GCA_014898725.1 of Jacaranda copaia. NCBI lineage: Eukaryota > Viridiplantae > Streptophyta > Magnoliopsida > Lamiales > Bignoniaceae > Jacaranda > Jacaranda copaia. Next base: position 170,497 of record JACGDI010005295.1, read on the forward strand.
GCAAATAAAAAAGATATTGACCAACTTAGTTACACGACAAAAATACACTATCGCCCATAAGGGAAAAATGATGAATTTTACTTTAGTCATGGCATTTTCGATGGTGAGTGTTTGCTTGTCCAAACATCATTTGCTTGAAATAAAGGATGTATACTTAACATCAGTATGAATAGAAATTTCACGTTGATTGAGTATATTGTTGAAATATTGTTCCATAAGTCAATTAAATTGGTATGTAAAACTATTTTATTGTGATGTAATTTTAATTGAATGATATTTAATAAAATAAATATTTTCATCTTATGCATTTATGATTTTTTCACATGTATTTGGTTGAAGCACATAAATCATACGAGGCTACAAGACTTGGTCACACATATAATGGTGACCTTGAAACAAGTCTTTATGGTCATGATTTTAAATATTCCAAGCCATAGAATCTTATGAGATAGGGCATCTAAAATTCAGATAGACTTGTACTAACGATGCATACTCTAAGGAGTTAGATATTGCCATGTTTCATGGGCAATCTATATTTGACATGGATGCATATTAGCGAGTGCTTGTTAGAGAACAAGTTCACTAAAAACCTACTTATAGAATCCACCAGGTAACCATAGTGGCATATTGGTAGTGGCAAGTTTTCTAGCTTACGATAACACATATAATTAACCCTTTGACTTGAGATTCCATAGTAATTTGGTATTTAGGTCCGTATGCTTTGATTTTGCTCCAACCATCTAGTGGGTCGCCAAGGGCTTAGGTTGGAAACAAACTACCTAAGTATGGAAGTTGGTGAGTTCCAAGACGGGATCTATTTCACCTATCGATGAAGAAGAAGTTGATCTCCTATGTATTCTAAGATGATCGATTCAAGAAATTCTTGCGCAAGATAATACAATAATTTGGAAAGTGAGTCTTCCAAAGTTGATGTCATAATAAGGAATCGAACATCAAGAATAGATACATACTTATTGAGGCTACTAGGGGTTCAGTAAATATCTTACCATAGGCCTCTTTCGGGAGATAACAAATATAAGGATAGTATTTGCACCACAATCATAAGCGGTAATGGTTCACCGCGCAATTAATTGATCCAATTGGTTAAACTCCATAGGCTTGTACTAGACGTTGACTATAGAGATTGGTATTCTTCAATTAATAGAGATTAATTGATAGAGTGATTAATTTATAAGAGTTTAGACAAATCGGAATATTCAATATTCAATAAATTACAAAGAGTCATAAGCCCATGTCTAATTAATTAAACCTAAAGGGTTACACAAAAAATTTTAGAACACTCTAAGTTGATTGAAGAAATTAGAGTTAGATAATTAGAGTGATAAAGTTTATTAAGGGGAGAGGGGAGTGGAGGAAGGGGGTGAGAGAGTTAGTTTGCTAATTATTAATTGATCAATATGGTTTAATTAATTTGAGTATTAAATTAATCAAATTAATTTAAAGAGTTAAACTAGGCCAATTAAATTAAGTAATTAATTTAATTAGTAAATAAATCTAATTTTGGTGGGAAAATTAAATGGAAGAGTCCATTTAAATTAGTGAGTTGATATTTTTAATTTGAGAAATTAAAATTGCAACTTGACTAGCAAGTTGGCATCCTAAGTGGCCTTGTGAGATATGTGTGATGGAAGCTTCCCCAATCTCCCATCTCACACTATAAAAGACCCTCATGGCTAGCCATTTAATTCCTAATTTGTGCTCCATTTTTTTCTCCAATCAAGCAGTGATCTCATGTGTTTGACAGAAACCACCATCTAGATTTCCTTCAACAACCTTCTATCTCCAATAACTTTCTCACACTTTTTTCTTCATCTTCCTTCATCCTCCTCATATTTCTAGCTGATTGAGAGAATATTGAGAGTGGATTTATGTGTGTGGACTACCTTTAGAGGCTTCACATTTGAGGAGTTTTGGTTTCGGGAATCAAGATCTTCCAAGTTTATGGCCGATTTTGGATTTGATTGTCAGTTGGCGGTTTTGCTTCAAGAGCTATTGTTTTGCTGCCTATTGAAGCACATTTTGGAACTTTTTTTGGCATCAAAGGTTGCTATGAAGGCTGTCCATTAGAGAGAAGTTGGAGACCCTCAGAGAAAAAGGTGAATTCCTTGGTTGGAAAGAGTTCCATAGTGTGAGCTTGCTTGTTACCTTTCATTTCCAAGATTAAGGTAACATTTGCCTACATTTTTAATCCAATTTTTATGCATAGAATAAATCCTTGGGTTGAGGATGTGTTGGCTAATTTTTCTACTTTTGCAAATTATTATAGATCGTAAAACTTCATCTATTTTCAAATGATATCGGAGCCAATTTTATACTCTATTTTGGATTTGTTTGATTGATTCATGTGAAAAATTGATTCTATGACTCTTGTTTCATGATTCAATTAATGGATTTAAGATCTAGGAGTTGATGCATGTGGATCTTGATGTGTTGAATTGAAATATGTCAATATGTGCTTAATTGTGAATTACATCTGTTGGCATGAGTTTTAATTCAAAATAACTATAATTAGATATCGATATCCAAATTTAGATAATATCAGGTGGATATAAATTTGGATGTTATTAAAAATATCCATTGGATACGAATATGGATACAGATATTGTAAAATCTAAATTGATACGAATACGAATACAGCCTATCCGATTCATTTAATATCTGTTTACAGCCTTACCTGTGATGTTAAATGCTAATTTAGCAATGGATGACATTATATGTTGATATATCATGTTGATTATAGCTTTAAGGTGTTTTGGCTATTTTTGGATCCAATTGGATAGGTGTTTATTGAAGGTTTTTAGAGAATAGTGATTCTTCCTTAGATTTAATTTTTAAAGCACTTTGAGCACTTTATTTCCCAGCTTTAAAGGTTTTTATAATTTGAAAATTTATCATAATTTGTATGGAATTGAGTTATGGAGGTGTCCATGAGCTTTGGTTCACAAAAGAGCATGAAAACGCCTTGGCAAGACCGCTATGCGGCTAAAAGCATGGTTCCCACCAAAGCTGCCAACACCTAGTCAACAATGGGTGCACTGTGTGCACGCCCACTACATGGCTAGGTGGGCATCCTGGGCAGTAGCTGGCTAAGCTGCCTTGGGGTTGCTTTGAAGCTTTGTTTTGTGAATTTTTGTGTTCTTCTTTACTTCATGCAATTTTTTATGCACAAATGATGTGTAAGTACTTAATGAAATGTTGGATATTTTTGCATACTTTTAAGGTCAAATTTAAGTTAATCTTCAAGTTGGTGCAAAATTCAAATGCATAAGAGTTATGCTTATTTTTGCCCCTAATTAATTGTTTATGTTATAAATATTTAATTGTCAGATTGAATGCTAATTCTAGTTATTGTTCACTTAATTGTTGAATGGATGATAGATGAATGAAGATAAACAAGAGCATTTAATTTATTTTTATTAATGCTCAATGCTAATTACGTTGGAATAGTGTCCCACAAACCAATTAGATTAGCATGTAAACTATTTTACTTGTGATATAATCATGATTGAATGTTATTTATAAAATGCCCATCTTTATCTTATGCTCACATTTACTTCATTGGCATTTGGTTGAAGCCCTTAGATCATACAAGGCTATGGGATTTGGTCACGCACAGGGTGATGATCATGAAATAAGTTTTTCACGATTGGGATCTTAAATCTTCTAAGCCGTAGAACCTTATGAGATAAGGTATCTAAGATCCAAATAGACTTGCACTAAAGATGCATAAATTAAGAGTTGGATATTGCTCTATTTCATGAGTAAGGCCATATGAGATATAGGTATTAGTAGGTGTTTGTTAGAGAACAAGTTCACTAAAGACCCACTCAGAGAATCCACTAGATAGTCATAGTGGCAAGTTGTCGAGCTTATGCTAATGCATATAATTAATCCTTTGACTTGAGGATCTATGGTAACCTTGTGTTTAGGTCCTCATGCTTTTACTCTTTTTTGGCCACATAGAGGGTCGTTCGGGTGAAAATTGTGTATATGCTACTTAGACATGGAGGTTTATGAGATCTAAGATAGGATCTGACTCCTCGTCATTGTGAAAAGTGAGTACATCTCCTTTATATTTTATAATGACTGATTCCAAGGAGTCTTTATACAAGGTAGTATGACAATTTGAAAAAAGAGTTTTCCAAAGATGAAGTCATAAATCAGAATAACACATTGGGAATAGAAACATAGTATTGAGGCTATTAGGGAACTAACAAATATTTTGCCCTATGCCTTTTTTAGGATATAGGAGACGGAAGGACCATATTTGTATGGTATGTGTAGAGTTAGAATGATTCTCTAAAAGCATTCTTTTTTGCCAATTAGTTGGGCTACATGGGCTTGAGGTTAGATATAGACCATAAAAATTGGATACTCTTCAATTAAATGAGATTAATTGAATTGAGTTATTAATTTAATAGAGTTTAAATTAATATTAATATTTGATATTCTCTAAGTCACAAAGGGTTGTGAGCTCATGTCCAATGAATGGTAAAACCTAATGGCATCACACCATCCTCCCTCTATATATAAATATAGAGTGGGGTGGCCACTTGGTGTGTATTACAAGCAATCTAGGCCTAAGATTTGATTCTCTCATTTTCACTTCAATTTCCCAAGTGATGCCTTATGTGTTGAAGCTTCACTTTTCTTCATTTCCTACCTCCAAATCAAGCTTTCATCCTTGCATTTCTCCTCTTTGATCTCCAACTAACATTGAGGAGGATTAGATTGTGCATTGGTACATGGATCTTATCAATAGAGGCAAGACAATTAGATTACTAGCCTTTTGAAGATCCTCTATTCAAGCAGTCACTTGGAGGTATTTTCGGAGAGCTTTTTTATTTTTCTATTCCAATTGAATTTTCTACCGTAGATCCATTAAGTTATTGATGAATTCCAGTTAAATTTAGCAGGAGGAAAAATCATTTGGTTAGGTAAAAGTTGTTGGAAAACTATCTATGCTGCTAGGAGATAGTTTTCAAGGAGTTGAGATCTCCTTCCAAGTTTCTTTGATTTTGAGAAAATCAAGGTAATCCTTGTACCAAATCTAAATCTATGGCATGTTTAGATCCTTGGCTTCTTATGTAGCCTAATTATTATAGCATTTTTATGATTTGATAATTGGATCCTAGTGCTACATGTGACTTCAGATTAAATGGACTATATTATTAAATGGGGCTTGCATACCTCTAGATTTTCTACCTTGTAATTGTTATGATACAAGAACTCTAAGGGAGAGGTTTTCTTTACTCTTGTAAATTGTTGCAAAGAGGTAAAGAAGGCCAAGTTGATCAAGGAGGCTTGAAGATCCATCAATTATGGGATATATTCATGTAATAAATAAGATCTATTAATTTAATCAACCCACTAAAAGTAACTAAGTAGTACACATATTGCTCTAAGTGCATTACTTGGTGAAGGCTCCTAGTTATCCCAACCTTAGATACATGCTAGGTTTATCTACTTATTTATGTTTTCTTTATCCTCTTGATGTATGAGAAGTATGGTTAGAATATAATACCTTAATAAGCAAAGATAAAGATAGGTGAGATCTTCTAAACAAGAAAATCTATCAACTTAGGGGAGTCTAAGTTCAAGAAAATATTAAGTCAATTTGGATAAAAATTAAATTAAGTTTTAATTAATTCAAGCCTTCTACCAATATACAAGTGGTGCCAACTCACGAGTTGTGGGACACATTATTAGAGGGAAGTTGTGATCGCTACCACGACGTAAGATGCACTTTAATTTAAAATTTACTATAACATAGTCTCATGAGTTGTAGAATGATCATAGTTGGATTTATAATTAAAGATTTATTAATAGGTCGAACTTAATACCTAGTAGCATAGATGTCGCATAAGTCATGGGTATACATGAAAGTGAGGTAGAACACATCAAGGGTTACGTAGAGATGCAATTGACAATAGTTGCCTACCTTAAGATCACAAGTGGATGTCTCACGAGTCATAGGTCCACAAGTGATACCTTTGGACTTTGATTCTCACTAGAAAATGTGATTTTTAGAATTCCTAAGAGGTAAGGAATTTGCTAAAATAGTGAGAGAAAAATATGATTGAAAGACTATAATCATGTTTTTAAATATCAAATTCAATCAAATACTCATATTCTCTTTTATGGCCTTTGTAGATTTGCAAAATCTCAATCAATGGCCAAGAATCCACGAATTATCATTTTGGAAATGAATAAACTAATCAGACGAAATTTTCACGATTGGCTTCATATCCTCAAAATTGTTCTTGACTTCAAAAAATAGACATGCATCTTAACTCAAAGTCCACTGGATACCATAGACGAGGATGATAATCAAGAAGCCCATGAAATGTTTATGAAATAGGTAGAGGACCTCCAAACCCATTTCCTCATTATGGCTTCCAAGTCCAATAAGCTCCAAAAGTCTCATAAACACATAAAAAGTGCCATCAAGATACACTTACACCTATAAGAGTTGTATGGTGTGCAAACAAGACATGAATGGTACATGCTATCAAAAGAGCTCTTGAGGACTAAGATAACTAAGGGGTCTAGTATCCATGATCATGGTCTCAAGATGATTAGGCTTATTGAGAAGCTCACCACTTTGGAGGTAATCATGGACAATGACATCTATATGGATTTGTTCCTTCAATCCTTGCCAAGATCATATGACCAATTTGTGATGAACTTTAACATGACAAAACAAAAAGTCATGATTAATAAATTGGTCAACATATTGGTAACTATGGAGGCGATGATGAAAAGGACAAACCTCTAGTACTTGCTTCCTTTTCTAAATCTACATGCCCTAAGGGAAAAAGAAAGGAGGTAAGAAGAAGGAGAGTTCTACTTGAAAAGGCAAGAAGCCATTAAAGATGTCCATAGGGGTAAAGAAGAAAAAGAAGGAGAAGAAGCAAGCCATTTATTTCTATTGTGGCAAAATAGGCCTTTAGAAGCACAATTGCAAAGAATATCTTGCAACCCTTAGGAAAGGTATATGTTCTTTATTGAAGTGCACTTAACTGCTAATTTTTCCTCATAGGTATTTGATACTACATGTGGTTCTTATCTTTGCAATTTCTGACAGTTGATGGAAGAAAGAAGGAGTCTAAGTGATGAGGATATAATCTTAAGCCTCAATAATGGTACAAAGATTGCGGTCAAGGTTGAAGGTGTGATAAGGTTAGACTTAACAAATTCTACTATTGTACTAGATCCTTGCTACTATGTACCAAATCTTATGAAGAATATTATTTCAATTCCATTTTTAGACAACGAAGGATATGTTTTCTATCTCAAATGGAAAATTGAAAGCAATGAAGAATGGTTCTTTGATTGCAATTAGTACACTTAGTAATGGATTATACATTTTAGATTCTCAACCATTACTTATGCGCATTTAATTAAATAACAAAACAAAGTTAGATAACCAAGAAAGTTCATACCTTTGGCATGTAAGACTTGGACATATTTTCAAGAATAGGATGAGCAAGTTAGTAGCCCTCAAATGTTAATGGATTAAAGGATCTACCTACTAGTGAATATTGTTTAAAAGGAAAGATGACTAAAGCTTCTTCTATAAGATAAATGGAGTGATCCGCAAGTCCTTTGGATTTGACCTATATTATGCATGTAGGCCATTAAGAGTTAGTACAGAAGGAGGCTATTCATACTTCGTTACCTTTACCAAAGATTACACTTAGTTCAAACGTGTGTATCTTATGAAATATAAGTCTAAAGCTCTTAAAAAGTTCAAATTGTATAGGAATAAAGTAAAAAAGTAATTAGGACTTAATATCAAGACCTTAGAAAAATACTTGTGTACCAAATTCTTAGGTTATCTAAGAGAAAATAGGACTCATTTATAATAGACTCCACCTAGCACACCCTAACATAATAGAGTAGTCGATAGGAGAAATCTTACATTGTTAGACATGGTATGGTCCATGATGAGCTTCATCGATGTCCATATCTCCTTTTAAGGATATGCCCTAATGATGGCAGTGAGGCTACTAAATATAGTACCCTTAAAGTTGGTGCTAAAGATACCGCATGAAATGTGGTTTGGCAAAGTACTCTCTTATTCTTATTTAAGATTTTAAGGGTTTCTTGCCTATGTCAAGAGACTAGTGGAAAACAAGTTGAACATAAGATCCACTTTGTGCAAGTTTTTGAGATACCTAAAAAGGTCTTTAGATTATTATTCTTATGATCCCTAGGAGCAAAAAGTGTTTGTTTCAAGGAATGCCACCTTTTTAGAATTTCTATTAGGTAGAAATGTCATTGTTATTGAACTTGATGAAGTTCAAGATAATCATACTATCCCATATGCAATAGAAATAAGAGAGCATAACAACGTTAACACACAACTTCCTAATAGGTTGAATTAAATCGAGAAATAACTTAAAAAGTTTAGAGTCTTTCATAAGATAACATAAATGGATAGTGATCTAAGGACTTATCAGAAAGCTATGTCGAACATAGATTCAGATCATTGGCTTAAGACCATGAAATCCAAAATAGACTTCATGTACTCCAACAAAATATGGACTTTGATAGATTCACCAAAGGATATAGTACCTATTGGTTGCAAATGGATTTATAAGCATAGGCTAGGAGTCAATGGAGAGGTAACAACCTCTAAGGATAGACTAGTGGTGAAAGGTTATACTTAAAAATCAAGTATTAATTTTGAGGAAACCTTTTCACCGATTACTATACCTAGATCCATAAGGATTATGCTTGTCATAGCCGTATACTATGATTATGAAATTTAGCAAATGGATGTGAAGACCATTTTTCTTAATGAAAATATTGATGAGGAAATCTATATAGAGCAACCACATGGTTTTACATCCAAAGGAAGTGAGAAAAAGGTTTGCAGACTCCAATGGTCCACTTATGGACTAAAGTAAACATCTCAAAGTTGGAATATATATTATGATAAGATAGTCAAATCATTTAGCTTTATCAAAAATGTGTATGAACTATGTGTGTATAAAAAGACTAATGGGAGTTTGATATGGTTTTTTGTGCTTTATGTTGATGACATTCTTCTCATTGGGATTGAGAAAGAGATGTTAAAGTATACTAAACCTTGGTTATCTTAACAATTCTCCATGAAGGATTTGGAAAAAGAGTCTTTCGTATTAGGAATACAGATCCATAGAGATAAATCAAAGACAATGTTGGGGATTTACCTATCAAGGTATATTGATAAAATATTAAAGAGGTTTAGTATAGGGGAATCCAAGAGAGAATACCTCACAATAGGACATAGCATTCACCTCTCCACGTTTTTAGCCCTAAAGATCAAGGAAAAGAGAAAGAGAATATCCTATATACCTTATGCATCCACTATTAGAACATAATGTATGACGTTTAATGTACAAGGTCGAATATAGCTGACACTTAATTGTTATAAATTATTACCAATCCAATCCTAGTGAAAGTCACTAAAAAGCTATAAAAATCATTTTGAAATAATTGTGAAGAATTAAGAATTTATTTTTATTATATGGGAATGGAGAATTAAAACTTGAGGAGTTTTTGGATTCTAGTTTCCAATCCAATAAAAATGACCTCAAATCCACTTTTGGATTTATATATTACCTCAATGGCAGCGCGGTGAGTTAGAAGAGTTCCAAGCAAGACACCATAGCCACTGAGGTAGAATATATTGGGGCGTCAAACATTGCAAAGAAAGGTGTTTAGATAAAAATCTTAATCTAAAAATTAGATGTGATACCTAGCATGCAAGAGCCAATTGTTGTCTATTGTGATAACAATGGAACCATTATGCAAGCAAAGGAACTAAGATCTTATTAACAATCTAAGCACATTTTGAGGGGATATCACTCGATCTGAGAGATCATTAATAAAGGTGACATCTGACCAAATATAGTAGATCTACTGACAAAATCTCTAACACAAAAGGTCTTTGCAAGACATCTTGGGAAGATGTGATTAAGGACTATGGGGAATTAACTTTAGGATAAGTGGGAAATTGATAGAATAATACCCCATAAGCCAATTAGATTAGCATATATAACTACTCTATTCAATAAACTTAATTGAATGATATTCAATAAAACGGCGATCTTCATCCTATGCACTTATGATTTCTTCGCACGCATTTGGTTGAAGCACTTACATCTTATGAGACTATGGGATTCGATCACACATATAACAGTGATCATGAACAACTTAAAGAATCTTATGAGATAAGACATCTAAGATTCGAATAAACTTGAACTAACAATGTATACTCGAAGGAGTTGGACATTACCCCATTTCATGGAAAATCTCTATTAGACATATACACATTTTAGTGGGTGCAATTGTTAGAGAACAAGTCTATTGAAGGCCTACTTAGAGAATCCACACGGAAGCCATATTGGCATTTTGGTAATGGCAAGTTTTCTAACATACGATAATGCATATAACTAGTCCTTTGACTTGAGGTTCCATAGTAATTTAAGATTTAGGTCCTTGTGCTTTTACTTTGCTTTGACCATATAGCGGGTCACCTAAGGCTGAGATTGGGCACAAGCTACTTAAGTATGAAGGGTGGTGAGTTCTAAAAAGGGATTTCTTTTGCCCATCTGTGAAAAATAGGTGATCTCCTATGTATTATAAGATAACCAATTTCAAGAAATTCTTGTGCAAGGTGATATGACAATTTGAAAAGGAGTTTTTCAGAGTTGGGATCATAATATGGAGTCAAACATCAAGAATAGATACATAGCTATCAAAGTAATTAGGAAGCTGACAAATATCTTGCCCTAGGCCTCTTTTGGAAGATAGAAAATGGAAGTACTGTATTTGCATGACAATCATAGGCAGCAATGATTCGTTCTCAATTAATTTATCAATTGGTTGGACGCCATAGGCTTGTGCTAAATATCAATTTTAGAGATTGAGTGCTATTCAATTAATAAAGACTAATTGAAAGAATGATTAGTTTAAAAGAGTTTAAACTAAATTGGAATATTCAATATTTAATAAATCACAAAAAGTTGCGAGCTCATATCTAATTAATTAGTGAACCTAAAGGATCACACATAAAATTTTAGAACGCTCTTATTTGATTAAAGAAATTGTCTAAGGAATTAGATAATCAAAGTGATCAAGTTTATTGGGGCGCA
>JACGDI010005295.1:185321-242003 GCA_014898725.1 Jacaranda copaia
TTCAAAAAGAGGCTAAAATTCAAGTACAATACATGAGAGTAGATCTTAAAGAATTGTTGCACTGAGGATAATGCAAATGAAAAGCTAACTCACAATTTTAATACTCTCAAAACCTCATCAAATGAAACAAGAAACAAGATTTTGTTTCTCTTTGTGAGACATAGTGAACTAGCCTCATTGAGAATTCACTAGATGCAAGTAAACTATATTTACCAAGGGTGACTAACTGGTAGACACGAAAGGAAGTCCTTGCTGTAGATTTCTAATTGGTATACCTGCAAATTGGCACATCATTCTAATAAACAATACTGAATATACTAGACGCATAAAGTTTATTAATATCATATCTTGAAGTGAATTTAGTAGGGGATACTACATATAGTACTTCTAGTATAGGAATGCTCAAATTGATCACATAAGAAAGGTCTACAGCAAGATTTATTACAAACAAGTGAAAACATTAATTCCAAGTTGGTTATCATTATGTCTGAATGTCAATTTAAAAGACTTAAAGAAGGTCACAAGAGGATTCTAGTCCAAACATCTATATGCATATGCAATGAGGCACTGACAATTGTTATTCAAGATTTGCATCATTTAGCCATTGGACTTGACTTATTGTTCTTCAAGTACAAATAACCAAAAATTAGCAAGGAATGAAAGATGACCCTTTTAGGATGACTTTTATTTGGAAAATATTTAAAGAGATGCAGTAGCACATACTCTATCAAAATATTTTTGTTTACTAAAAATAGTAAGGCATCTAACTTTATGTCAATCAAATAGTAAAAGACAAAAGTTTCTAATATATAAAACAACATTAAAAAAAAAAGCATTTCTTTCTTGAAGAAAATTAGAAAATCAAAGTTTTTGCAAGTTGGAAGCACAGATATATGTATATATCATTTAATATATGTATATATCATTTAGTGCCAAATCAACCACAAACTTTTTTTTAACTATAGAATGCAATGAGCCTCTTTACACAAAGTAAAACTATCCATCCATTAAGTGTTTAGTTTCCATTAAAAAAAGATTACACAATCTCACACATCATCTTACATAATCTTATCTTCCTAAAGGTTCAACTCATTCCACCTAGGCGTGTAAATGAGTCAAGCTCGACCTATTTTGAGGGTTCAAGCTTGAGCTCGACTATTTTCCTAAAGTACTTGAATTTCAAAAGCTCAATTCAAGTATAGAATCTGAATTTTAGACCTGAAAATATAAATTGCAAGTGTATTTTGCTATTGTAAATGTATGGATCCAAAATAATAAACTCTTGCATTGAAAGAAAAACTGGATAACTCTAAAAACTAGCATACCAATACACAACCATTTATCTAGCTCAAACAAAATATCACCATATATTTGAAAGCACAAATAAAACATTAATTATTCAAACATATGTCAGTTACAAACTCAATAATCATCCCCTTCATCATTATCCTGATGTTTGATGTTTGATGTCCTGATATCATGTCAAACTCACCCACAATATCACATGTATCACATTCTATATATGAATTTCTTATTTATAGAAATGAAGATATTCGTGGCATATTGTACGACACATGTTGCATCTTCAATAAATCCATCATTCCAAGCCATTCATTTCGAAAGAGTTTCATTATAAGCTTAGCTAATTACGCTAAATTTTGTGTTCTATCACTACATAGAAAAGAGGTGAAATGATAAGTCCAGATCAAAGAACAAAAATATGGTAATAGATGCTTTAATACATACTTTTGTATAACATGGCAATATCATCATCAAGTTCAAAATGTAAAATATAGGAATAAACTAAATTGCACCGAACATAAAAGAGTTAATGAACTAATAGGGCAGTGTAATTAATTTCAAGAAAAAAGGGACATCTTACCAAGCAAGGGATATATAAAGAAACTAACAATTTTTTCCATAGAATTGAAACCTAAACTATATCTCCAAAGAATTAGTGCCCATGTTAGTGGCCCCTGTATCAATGCACATATCAAAAACAAAAAATGTAAAAAATGTGAACTAATGCCATCAAAATGGAAGAGAACTGATACTAATCCAATTGCTTACCTCTGCCTATGAGAAGAAAACCATGAAAAGTTTATCATTTCTAGGATAACAGAAAAGCATGATCAAGAATATTGTATTGGCATAATAGCAAAAGTCCTGTATAAGAAGAACTTAAGTAAGTCATCAATGTTCTCCCTTTTCTCTATTGGTTGACGGGAAAATGTGCTAAGTAGGCAAACAAAAATACCAAAGTCAAAGGCAGCCACCTCACCACTAACCTCAGTTTTGCACAAAGGCCAGCAACTATGGCTCGCATTGCACACAAGCTAAATCTGGCCTCTATACAAGGCCGACAAGGTGGTTTTCTGTGTAAGGCTAGCCTACCGGCCATGTCACTAGCCTAGTGCAAAGGCTAGCAACTGCAGTTAGTGTGCAAAGGTTGATCTAGCCTTTACACACTAACCGCAATTGCTACTAGGGCTGTGAGGGCCAATAGCAAATGTAGTGCATGTGATCAATAGCAACTACTAGCCTCATGTGGTTGGTAGCTATTGTCGACCATTTGACTGTCGGTGGGTTATTTAAAAGAAGAGGGAAAAAAAAGAAAAAAGAAAGAAAAGAAAGCGGAGAAGCAGGGAAAAAAAGGAAAGGTAAGAAAAGATAAGGAAGGAAACTTGCCTTTCAGATAAGAAGTGGGAGAGGTTAGGGTTTATCCAAAATGATTTTTCAATCTTTAATTGATATTTAAATTCTTAATTTTATTTATATTATTTTTATTTTTAAAATTTACATTTTTAGAGCTCAGAATTTTAACTTTAAATTTTATCTATTATACATAATTTTTATAATTATATTTAGATAATTGATAATTTTTTAAATTATATTATATTATAGAGAGTACTTTTATTTTATAATGAATTTTTTAATATTAATAAGTGCCAACTCCAACTATCATCCATGTATGATCCATACTAAATCCGAGCAACTACCTATCCTACCTCATCTACATCCTTAACAGTCCATCTTTGTCTCGATAGAGTTTTTTAGTGGCATGTTTCAGTCCGTCTTTGTAGCATTTTTCATATCTTTGGAGTGTAATTTTAACATTGTTTAAATTATTCTTCATAAATTTAAATATATTTTTTTATTAATAAAAAGAATTAATATTAAATAATTTTTAAATCAAGTTAAACTAAAAAATAGAAAATTTAAAATCATACACTTTTCAAAAGGATCAGGAAGTACCTGAAATTCAAGGAGAAAGACAAGGAGTAGAACCAGCCATGTAGGCAGTGTTTTACTCAGAATCATAAATTGTCAAGCCTAATTATGAACCTAGTAAAGCCAAAACAATGCCCTAAATGTCTTCCTTAGCAACAGTGGGCAAAACAAAGTCACAGACCAAAATTCATAATTAAATGCCTATTTAGATTTTGAAACCCTCTTAACCTCCTATCCTCTTAGGCATTTTTGGACACTTATCCTTATAATATGAGAATCATTATGCCTAATTTTTGTAAAGGATTACGCAGCCCAACACAAAATTAAATTAGCCTAACATTCAAGCTAATTAATAAATAAAAACTAGAAATATAAATTTAGTATAGAAAATTTAAAAGAACCTAAAGAACTTTGAAAACTTCAAAACTTCAATATATTACAAAGATAGAAATTTATAGAGAATATATGTAAGGGTAGGGAGGCTATCTTGATTCTAGGGCGTTCTGCCTAAAACTTATGAAGAGGCCCTCTATTTATAGAAGCATGAGCCGGACCTAACAACAAAAGTAAAAGAAAATTTTGTGAAATTTTTGCTTCCAAATAGTACTATTACAAAAGTAACTTTATAAAAGTCTACAGTAAATTACAGTTGTCAGATCATTCTTGTCTGTTGGTGGATTCTTCAAATTTTTTCTTGATATTATCTTTAGGAGTTTCTTTTAAACCCTTAAAAATATCTTCAATGGATAGATCTTCATCTATATAAGAATCTTGTGATTCTCCAGCAAGACAATTATATTAATTTTTTCCTTTTGAAGAAGTTGCCATTGATGAATTTGATTTATTATCAGTCTCAAAATCAAGATTTTTTATTAAATCCTTCTTCATCTCTTCAATATATGATTCCACCATTTCTTCTTTGGAGATAACTCCTTTTTTTCATTTGCATATTTCTTATAATATGCTAAAAAGCACTAGGAGATTCCTTCTACTTTGCCTTCATCTATTCTTGATATTCTAAAATTTTCTCTTGGATTTGATCCAGCATTTCGTGTCCATAATATGCTCCTGTCTCCTTCTCTTTCAGAAGCATTTTATTCCAGAATTTTGTGAAAAAATTCTCCTCAAGTAAAGAATATTTTGTTGAGTATAATCAACTTCATAAGTCCATTTCCAGATCCATGGAATAGAAAATTCAATAAAGTAGTCAATCCATTTATTTCAATATTCTATATTAATAAGCTTTGGTGAACAATTCACCTATTCTACATAGTAATCTTTAAAAGAATCTGGAAGTATTTTTATTGAAGGACCATAATTAATCCACCATTCAAGAAACCAATTTGGTAGTTCTCAGTTATAAACTTATGAACAAACTTTTATAAACCAAGAATGTTTTCTTTTTGAATTTTCATATAATAAGGCTTTATTAAATGCCTCAATATAATCCCAGTAATTAAATTTTATGGGAGTTTTTAACTCCTGATGAAAATATTCCTTTTCTCTAAGGGTACTAATTCCCCATTCTTTAGAACATATATTCTTTTTTATTATAATTTTGCCTAAAATTATAAGTAGATCGACTATTAGTTGGATAAAAATGATTTATTTCGCAGGACCTTGTATTTATGAGTATATTCTCATAATGCATTCTTTGTTTATATGATCTTGCAGCATATGATACTGTATCAAGGTACCTTTACATTAAGGTCCATAGTTCATTCTGCTATTATAAATTTTTGTTTTCCAAAAGAAGTATTACTTCTTTGGTTAAACTTCTCTCATAATGGGAAGAATCATCATTTTCTTCCTCATTAACATTATTAGCATATCAGGTATTACCTTTTTGTTGTTCTCTCTACTTTTTGTATTCAAGGAATTTCTTATATAAAGGATCATCTGGAGTATTTTCTAATGTAATATTGGCATCTATAAACTTTTGAAATCCATGTTGTATAACAGTTCTTCCTCATCTTCCTCCTTTATTAGAGAGGAGGTTTTGACCCCTTCCTCGTGGGATCATTCCTGTAAATACTCACGAGAGAGAAAATCAGGTAAATTATTATCTGAACCCTTTTTATAATAAATAGTAAAATCGAATAGAGTTAAATGAGCTTGCCATCTTGCAAACATTTGTTTACAAATGTCATGTTTAAAATCTTTATTAAACATATACTTTGCCGATTAGCAATCTGTTTTTATAATAAACTTTTGATTATATAAATCATTTTGAAATTTCAAAACATATTTTACTACTGCTAGATATTCTAACAAGATATTCTTGTTTAGAATTTAGATGTATTTGTTTCAAAATACCTCCATAACCAATATCAAATGCATCAGTCTCAATAATTTTTTTCCAATTTGGATTAGCAACATTAAGATAAGGAAGGTTATTAACTTTTTGTTTAATTCTTTTAATTGCTTCAATATGCTGTTTAGACAAAGGTTGGGGAATCTTTTTTAATCTATCATATAGGATTGCAGTATCTTCTGCAAGATTTTATAATAAGTGGAAATATAATTAACACTTCATAGAAATCTTTGTAATTGGGTTTTATCTATAATTTTATTAGGGAATTTCGAAGCAAATTCTATACTTCTATTTATAGGAATAATTTTTCCTTTTTCTATATTATGACCAAGAAACCTGACTTATGTTTGAAAAAGATTCATTTTTGGACTAGATATAACTAAACCATTTTGAATAATAATTTTCTTGAAAATATCAAGATGCTTAAAATGTATTTCTACACTTTTAGAGAAAATTAGAATGTCATCAATATAAACTATTATGAATTCACTATACGGAATGAATATATCTTTCATAATTTTTCTAAATTCTTAGGGACCATTTTTAAACCAAAGGACATAACATTCCATTCAAATTGTCCTATTGGAACATTAAAAGTAGTTTTATATCTATCTGCTTCAACTATTTGAATTGGCCAATATCATGATTTTAAATAAAAATTTGAAAATATAACAGCTTCATAGAGTTTGTCAAGTAAATCGTTTTTTAGGAATAGGATATCTAATCCATTTTAGAACTTTATTAAGAGGTGTATAATTAATAATAAGGCAGCATATTCCTTTTTCTTGTTCAAAATGTTTATTAACATAGAAAGCATAAAAGACCAAGGAAATGTAGAAGGTTTTATTAAGCCTTTTTGTAAAAAGAAGCAACTTCGTTTTCGCATGATTCTAGATATTCAGAATTCATTTGACATGGTCTAGCTTTAGTAGGAATTTTCTTTTCATCAAAGTCATCTTCATATGGAAGATTAACAATATGTTTCTTTCTATTCCAAAAATTATTTGGATGATCACTATAAATTTCTAAAGAAAATTGGTGATTTATTAATTTAATTTTTTCTTGTAATTTAGGATTTTAAAATTTTTTTTCAATTGTTAAAATTTTATTTCTTCTTTAAGAAAATTTATTTGATGATTTTTTGCTATTAACAAATCATGAATTTGATGAACCCTAGTAAAAGGTTTAGTTATAAATTGAAAAATTATTTCTTTTTCTTCAAAAGTTCCTACAAAACCATTTTCATTAATATTTTTAATAGGAAATATTTTCTCTAAAAATAGGGTTTCAAGTATAAGTTGATTCATAATATTTTTTACAAGTAAAAAACTTGTAGGAATATAGGTATTATTTTTGCAAATATAAGCTTTTGGTAATTTATATTGAATATCTAATTTCTGACCATTAGCAGAACTAAGAGATTGAGTAGTTTTATGAAAATATCTAGTTAGAACAATTCCCTCTTGAATGCAATTTAAATATGCTCCACTATCAATTAAAGCTGTTAATTCTTTTTGAAATATATTATCAATAAGTAAATTGATTTTTATAAACCATTTTTGAGATATAATCATTTCAAGTGTATGCAAGAAATTTTCATCATTAGTAGTATGAAGGAAATTATCATTATTATGAGTATGAATGACATTTTCATTGTTAGAAGTATGAATGAAGTTATCATCATTATTAGTAAACCTCATAATTTCTTCAAGACTCTTATCATGAAAAGTCATCATTTTCCTATTTTTTTCTAGAATAGACATTCTTTCATAAAGAAATTTATTTACTTGTTTAAGATTATATATTTCTAGAATAATTTTTTAAATTATTAATTTCAACGTTCAAATCTTGAATTGTAGTAGGAGTTTCAATTTTTTGTCTTTTTTTTTTAATTTCTTTGAACTTCAGCCATAGTATAAAGTTCAGGAGAAGTATAAGTTTCTTGATTTTTATCATAATTATTAGAAGAAGTACTAGGAGTATTTTCAATTTGATCTATAGTTTTAGATCTTATTTCTGAATCCTTTATAAATTTTAAAAGCTCCATTATATTTTTATTATTTAAAACATTAATATTTAAATCATTGAATTGAGAAAGAATATTATATAATTCTTCATTATCACTTTCTTGTTTAGAACAAGGATTTCCTTGTTGACAAGAATCACAATATTCTTCATCAGAAATATAATCTTCATTCTCTAATGCTTTTAATTCTTCAAACGTTGAAGATTCTTCAAAATTGTTATCTAAACTATCATTACTAGAAATATCTTCTAATTCAAAATTTAATAATGATTTGAAAAATGTATCCTTTAATTCTTTGTCAATATTAAGATTATTAATCTTTTTCTTCATTTTGCATTTATCAGTATAATGGCCTATTTTACCATATTTAAAATAGGCTCTAATTTTCTTTTTTGCTCTTTGTTTTCTTTCTTCTTTCTCTTTTTTCTTTTCTTTTATATTTTTTTATCATTATATTTTTTATATAATTTATTTTCTTTTTTCTGCCTATTAGGCTTACTAGTGGATGGTTGTCCATACCAAATTGACCACAAAATTGATTTAATTATTTTCTTTCTGTGATGTTATGGCACTTAATTTGTTGATCTAATTTAATTTCATTACATAAGGATAAACCTTCATGCATACAAGTACCTATGAGGTTTCCATAAGTATAATTACCATATTCAATATGGTACCTTCTTTTCTAAGATTTTTTCTTACTCTTTCAGCAAATAAAGAAAGTAGTCCATCTATAAATTTAGAATTCCCGTGAGAACTATTAGACTCAGGGAGTTCCATGACTCTTGATAAAAATATATCCTTATACCACCTAAGTGAGGTAAGGTTAGGACATTTTAAGCTATTAAGTAAAGTTCTGATTTTTTCACTATTATCTAACCATTTTCCAGTAAAATATTCTATAATATTAACAACAAGATTATAAACAATATTCTCAACATTATGTCTAGATTCATTTTTAATCGTATTTAATATTTCAGATCTATTAGAAATAGTAAGATAATTATCTCACTAGCCTTTTAATTGGCCAATAAATCCTGCAACAATCATATTAGCAATAGCTTTATCACTATTACCATTGTTTTTAGAAATTCTACTATACATAAGCATTTTATGGACAAGTTTATATATTTGTCTTTCTGTATAACCATCAAAACTCCATTCATAAATATTTTTACTAGTATAACTATTATTTATAATAAATTCTTGTTCTTCATGAAGGACATCTTGTGGAGTAGGTCTAGAATAATAATACATTCTCATAGTAGGTTTATCAGCATATTTCTCTATTTTATTAATTTCTTCTTTAATATAATTTTTTTAATTGTCTGTATTATTAATACCTTCTTCAAATTCTTCATTAAGAGTATTAATAAATTAAGTGCCATAACATCAAGTAATTTATTATCAAGTAATTTTTCTAATTCATTAATACATTTTTATCTAAAATTATGAATTTTAGAAGGGGATTGTATGCTAGGGATAGCTATTATTTCTTGAGATTAACCTTGACTAAACCTAGTAGTACTTATAAAATTTTTAACTTGATTAACTAAAGAATATAGTACTTCTACTCTATTACATAGAGATGAAATTTGCTCTCCTAACACATTTAGATACATACTAGCATAATTTTGTTGTTTAATTAAAATTTTGAGTAGTAGTAATTTGAAGACTTTCATTTTCAAAGAGTTTTTGAAATGCAGAAGAGTAACAACATTTTATCATTAATTTCAATTTGAAAAGGTTATTGAAGTGGGTAGATAGCTTTTAAAACTTGTCCAACACTCAATTTATAATTTCTTTCCATAATAGAAATATAATTTGCAACAAAATTGATTATAAACCATAGGACAAAAGGAATAATTTTGTTTTCTTTTAAAGTAAAAGAACAAAATTCATCTTGGAATTTTTTCTTTTCTTCTGATGTGAAATTTTCAAAAAAAAAAACCATTTTCTAAATGGTTACCATTTGAGTAAATCAAATTCTTTTCTAATAAGTTTCCTAGCAGGAGATCCAGGTTTAAAATCAATTTTTTGTGCGAAATTCATCAAACAAAAAAATTCATTTCCGATTCGGTTATTTCCAGTTCTTGAGTATTATATTCCTTTAACAATATTATCTTTTGGAATTCTTAATGCATTTACTTTATTTTGCTGATCTTCAAATTCATTTGGAGAAATTTCTCTAATTTTTGAAGTAGAAGCTCTAGAAGGGAGATCAATAACATCAAAATGTGAAATATGAGAATATAAAGATGTATTTGAATGAGATCTAGTTATTCTAGATTTGGAAGAAGATCCTATTGGTCTTCTATTTTCTTCAAACTGTATTTGTATAGTACCATTGGGGGTTTGTATTATATTTGTAACATTTGGATTTATTATTGATTGTGGAGGAACAACTCTTTCTATTATCCAATTTTCTGGAAAAATAATTTCATCCCATTTTATAGGTCTTCTTGTACTAATATTAGATTTACTAAAATTAGTTTTTGTTAAAATTGATTCATTATTAGGTTTATTAACCCTTTTGCATCGTGGATTTAATGTATGAAGTGCTTTAAAATAAGTTTGATAACAAATACATATAACTTTTGTTTGAGAAATATATGTATAATCATCTGTATTAACATTTAGAGTAAGAACATCAAGTATATTAATATCAGTTAAAGATAATTGCAAATTAGAATAGACATCAAAATAAATAGGGCCATGAGCTAGACTGGATTGTATTACACCCATTAAAGATCTTTTCCAATTAAGATTTCGTGCATCTTGTAATGCAGCTATAAAACTTTCATGTAGATTTTCTAGGGTTAAAGGTTTAAATGCAATTTGCACAAGACCAATATGAATAAATCTATAATTTTCTTTATAGTGATCTATATCAGATTTGTTTAACAATTTTATGGTTTTTTCATCACCATCTAATATTGTAGATTCTTCAGTAGTTTTTACTACTTGTTTTAAGCTACGTTTTTCAAAAGTACCTAATCTATATATAACTTTAGGTTCAACTCTAGGAATTGTCACTTATTAAGTAAATCAATATTATGAGGAATATCATATTCTTCACCCATACTATTTTTAGTAGTATCTTTTCCCTTTATTATATTCATTAGGATAGATTTATGTTGGACTTTCATAAACCTATACACTCCTCAAGCACCATGGCTTTGATACCATTTTGGACATAAGATCGAGAAGTGCTTGAAATTTAAGGAGAAAGACAAGGAGTATAACCAACCATGTAGGCAGTGTTTTACTCAGAATCATAAACTGTCAAGCCTAATTATGAACCTAGTCAAGCCAAAACAATGCCCTAAATGCCTTCCTTAGCAACAATGGGCAAACCAAAGGCACAAACCAAAATTCATAATTAAACACGTGTTTAGATTTTGAAATCTTCTTAACCTCTTATCCTCCCAAGCATTTCTAATCAAGTTGAACTAAAATATAGAAAAATTAAAATCGTACACCTTTCAAAAGTAATTTAATCAAATTTAATAAAATTTATTTAATAATTAAAAATAAAATAAGAAAAAATAAAAAAATTATTATTAAAATTAAATATTGTCTTACATGGATATAATTTTACAATTTTGAATTATATAATCCATAATACTAAAATAATAAATATATAAAATAATATAAATAATTAAAGCTAACTAATAATATTAATAATTTTAAATACATAATTTGATCACTTTAATTATTTTTATATAATTTGAATTATTTAGGACAATATAATTGATAAATTTTAAATAAATAAAATAAGTAAAAATTAATTATTTTTAATAATGTTAAATTAATAGTTAATGATAATACATAAATTAAAAATTAAAAATTTAGTTAAAAATAAATAAATAAAAATTAAAAGAAAAAAAAAAGATTATCTTTTTCTGCCACCCCCACATACCCTACCCCATTTCCCTTCCACCTCCACCCCAACTAGGCAAACGCCCTAACACCAGCCCCCTAACCCTCTGGTGCTCCTTCCCCATCAACCTCGTTAGCCCACAATTGGCTGGCCATGGCTTGGGTAGCCCCCTCCCCACCGAACTCATTTGCAGTCCCATCCCCTCAAACCCCGCCAACACCCAAATAAGCTAGCCATGGCTTAGCTTAGCTCGATAGCCAGTGGCCCTAGTCGATGCCAAGTCAGTTGCAAGCCATGGCTAGGCATTGCTGATTGCTGGAATTTGGGTAGAGAGTTGTGGATAGAGGTGGGGTTTATATAATATATACGTATATGTGTGTGTATATGTGTAGTTAATATATACGCATGTATTTAAGTATATATATAATATTGATTAGTGTATATATAAATAAATATTACATTAAATATTTTTTAGAGTGTTTTTGTAGTTTCCTATTTTAATTTTTTTTATTTTTTAAAATTTTTTTAGTGAGGGTCAAGTGGTATATTTTGTGGATTTTTTCATAAATAGATAAAACTTTAAGAGGCTTTTCATAAATAAATACCTATTTGTGTTCAAATTTTAATGAAAGATTGAAAAATGAACTAAAAGTGTTACAAAGGTTATGAAATTTGTACCAAAAGTGCCCAATGCCATAAGCTCGGGACTAATAGCGAACACACAGTTAAACTATAAGACCAAATATGCAATTTTTCCATATTATAATAATATAGCTAGGATTTTTAAATGACCTAAAGAATTTCAATTGTGAATAAATTCTAGCACTTGTCTAGAAATAACTTGTTAGTTTAACTTTTTTGTGTATATTAACGTATATCATATGTAATACATTTCCATTGAAAAATAAATCAATTTATAAATGATTTAAAAATAAAATATATCAAAAGATATTAAAATATAATATGCATTGAAATTATAAGATAATGCATAGAAATATAATAAATATAAATATGTCAATCCTATATTTTATGAGTTTAATAATGAAAATGCAATCAAAGAAAAATCCAATTTAATAGGCCCAAAATATATATGGAGCCATTTAATGGGATAGAACCTAAAATAAATAAAATTTTATTATTGATAGTAATTATTTTACTATAATGCACCCTCAATATACAAGTGAAATCCACCATTCATTGTTTACACAAGTAGCAAGTTAAATGTACTTTATTATGTTGCCAATTAATTATAAAAAAAAGAAAGAAAGAAAGGTTATGATTTCACATTTTAAATCCAATGGCTCAAACCAAAAACATTTGCACATTCTTTATATGAGATATGTACAATCATGGACCATAGACTACTCCTACTTTTAAAATAATATATATAGAAGTGTATATATAATTAGTTATTTGACATAAGAGAAAAACTATGAAAAATAAATAAAAAATATAGTAGTATTATTAAATCACTTCTTTGTATTATAAATAAATAAAAAATATTTTATTCTAATCACAATAATTAATTTAAAAAATTTAGAAATTTTTGGATGGAGTAAATAATATTAAATTTAATAACCAGCAAGCAATGATAATTTTTTAATTTATTTAAAAAAATCAAATTTTTAAAAATTTAAAATTTTGTCAAAATTATATAATTATGGTCAAGTACTATTATGTTATATGTAATAGTATGGATGCCATTAAATTTTACATAACAAATGTTAAATATTTACATATATTAAGCTAAATTATTGATTCTTAATTAATGTAATTAATAACGATCATAAACAATTACCCTAGTGATATTTGAATATTAGTTATTTAATTTTTAGAAATTTAAATATCACTACTATATAAATATGCATATTCATATATATATATATATATATATATATATTTCATTATGTGTGAATAAAAAGTAAATATTAAATGATAGGTAAAAAGTAAAACTTAAAAATATAATAACAAATAACAGTCAAATGATGGGCTTTACCTATTACTGAACAAAAAAAATGTAGAATTAATATAATGACTTTATCTATTTCGAAATTTTTTTATAGAATAAATGACACTAAATTTTCAATTAATTAAGCAAAACAAAAGCTCATCCACTATATGCAAACAGAGGTTATCATTTATTCAATTTCTAGTTAACATATATCTTTGCATATATTAATCAATTGCTTATCATGTATTTAAGTCTATTTTTTTGTAGAATTTATACTAAAGATGGGAATAGGCCAGATTACTCATTAAGGGCTTATAGCCTAGTCTACTTATAGCCTACCTAGGTCTAGCCGATTTAATAAAAAGGCCAAATCAAGACATAAAAAGTAGCATTTTTGACTAAATAAGCTGGACATAAGCTCTTCTAAAAGTTTGCAAAGCCTAACACACTAGCTTGTTCATCCTTTTTTCACATAAAAAGTACAATAATAGTGATATAATATTAAATGGCTAATTGAATTTGACTTCTATAATTAGTCTTTTATGAAATCTGTTATGTTGTATAGTATTAATTTTTATCAAAAAGATATTATTTTTTGCTTAGATTTGAACTTGCATACTTATGCATTTATTATTTATCATTTTGATTTTTTTTTACCTAGGTCTATTATAAGTTTGAGCATATTAAAAATTTAGATTTATGCAACTAGATTTAACTGAAACCTTAGTAAAAAAATAGACTTTTAGTTAAGCTTCAAGTCAAGCTAAGACTTTAGAGTTTATTAAAAAGATTAGGCCTAACCATAAAAAAAAGCCTATTATGGATAATAGATTATGCTGAGGCTCGTCATTTGCATAACAGACTTGGCCTATTTAAGTCAAAGTCTAACTTGGTCTGACCTATTTTCATGCCTAAAGTTTACGAATATCTAGAAATTAGAAGCAAACATTATAATTTTATATTTTTTTATTTTTTATTAAAACAAAGAAATAGTAAAATAGGTCTCTTTCCTCACTTTTGCTATTTAGGTATATTATATATCCTTTTATCTTAGTTTTCCCCATTAACCATCTATTTTAAGAAGCTTTTAGTAATATTCCTTAAAGAATATTAAAATAAATTATGATAAAAAAAGAAATTTATAAGCACCAAAATTTACAAGTCCAAATTTTAGTAGTACTTTAATTTTTAAAGAAAGCATTTTAATAATTGAAAAAATTAATTATGCTAATTAATCTTTTAGTTTAATATAAAAGAAATTAAGTTTGGTATAAATTTGTAAAAAAAAAAAAAGGAAGGAGGAGATAAAATTTGGGGGGAATCAAAATTCATTTTGAAGCGAATCAATTTTTGGGAAAAAATTAAATTAAGTTGTTATGTGGAACTAATAACAAAACAATTGTTAGCTTTTAATCTCTCCCAAATTTCAGAGGGAATACAAAGTTGGAGGGAAACTAAATTACATTTTCATCTAAAAAAGGTTACAAAATAATTTTGTTATTATTTGTATTCAACCAACTTTTTAAATCAATACATTTTTGGTGGGAATATAAATTCAGTGTTTTAAACAATTGGCAAGCAGAAGAATTTTTATCATTGGTGAATCCCTGTTCTTAAAAAACGTTTAATTGAAGTCCACAAAGAAGTTCAATTTATTAATTTACTAAAAAGTTGGGCCAAGCCCAATTAATAAAAAATATATTGGTGAAATTCAATTAATCAAATATGTAAATTAATATTAAAATTAATTCATTAAGAATGCCCAATTACTAACTTATTGAAAAATTATTAAAACCCATAAAGAAAAAAAAAGTTGGTAAAATCCAATATATAGATTTTATAGATTAATATGAAGCTCAGTTTATTTAAAATTTTGTCAAGCCCAATTTTTAAAAAGAAGTTGGTGAAGTTAAATTAACTAATTCTATAATTAAGAAAGACACAAATTCTTAAAGAAAGCTCAATCATGAATTCATTAAAATATTTGTAACCCAAATCTTAAATGAAGTCTAATTCATCAATTCACTAAAAGTTTTGGTGAAATACAATTTTTAATTAGCCGAAGAAGCTCAATTAATCAATTTTTAAATTAATGTAAATCTCAATTCACCAATTTACTCACCAAGTTATAATTGGTGAATTCCAATTCTTAAACAAAGCCTACTAACTACTTTTCTAATATTTTTGTGAAACTCAATTCTTAAGAATAAATTAAAGAAGCACAATGAACTAATTGTTTAAATTGATATCAAGCCCAATTCTAAAAAATGACATCAATTTAATATTAAATTGGTGAAGCCCAATTAATAAAAAAGGAGTTGCTAAAACCCAACTAATCTACTTTGAAATTTAATGTCAAACCCAATTTTTTTCCAAATGATATAAATTTACTAAAAAATTGGTGAACTCATATTAATAAAAAGAAAAATTGCAACAACCCACTTAATCAATTCTTTAAATTAATGTCAAATCCAATTCAGATAGAAATCCCAATTTACTAAAGAATTATTGAAATCCAATTAATAAAAAGGAAGTTGCTAAAATCAACTTAATGAATTCTTCAAATCAGTATGAAGTCCAATTTGCCAATTTACTGAAATATTTGTTAAGCTCGACTAGTAAAAAAAATAAACTGATCAACCCAGAGTAATCAATTATTTAAACTAATGCAAAGCCAATTAATAAAAAATAAGCTCAGTTTCTTAAAGAAAGCCTAATTCACCGTTCACTTCACTTCAAATTTGTTGAAGACCAACTCTTAAAATGAAGCTTAATTCACCACTTAATTTACTACAAATTTGGTCAAACCTATTTCATAAATGAAAACTCCCAATTTATTAAATAATTCACAAAAAAGTTATAAAGCCCAATGTTATAAAGAAATTGGCCCAACTAATGTATCATTTATTTTAAATTTCTTCAAACTCAATTCTTAAAATAAAACCCAGTTTAACAATAATTCACTAAAAACTTGGTTAAGCCCAATTAACAAATTTTTTACATTATTGTGAAGCCCATTTCTTGAACAAAAGCTCAACCCACCTATATTTGTGAAAATTTAATTTAATATTCATTTATAATTAGCAACAAAAATCATCATTACCATATGTGTACAATTAATAGTTGGAGGGAACGAGCTTTGGAGGAAAGTTAATTAAAGTTTAGTAACTAAAAATTTTTTTTATAGTATATTTTATTTGTGAGAGATATTTTGTTGTTACAAAAGTACCAAATTTTCTTAAAAATATATCTTCCTATACGACGGAAAATTTTATATGTAACAAAATAACATTTTCCATAACAAATCATTATTTAGTTATGAACATAAAAAAATTAAGGTAATAAATTTGAGTTAAAGGTAACAAGACTTTTACTTTGTTGAGAAAATTTTATTTGTAATAAAAAATCAATTTTGTTGCAATAAATCTAAAAATTTGAAATGAATTTTACCTTTGTTACCAAAGTTTTTGTTATGTGAAGTGCAATTTGTTGTAGTGTAATTAATCCTTTGACTTAAGGTTTCACAGTAACCTTGTATTTAGGCCCTTTTGCTTTGATTTTACTTTGACCATGTAGTAGGTCACCTGTTTCGCCCGTCCGTGAAGAACATGTTGTGTTAGAATAGTGCTCCGTAGCCAATGAGATTGTCATATAAACTATTTCACTTGTGAGACAATCTTGATTTAATAACATTCATATTTCAATAGCTATCTTCATTTTATGCTTATTTTACTTCACTGTATTTAGTTGAAGCCCTTAGGTCACATAAGGCTACGAGATTTGGTCACACACAAGGTGGTGATGATGAAACAAGTCTTACACGATCATGATCTTATACTATTCCAAGTTGTAGAATCTTATAAGACAGGATATCTAAAATTTGGATAGACTTGCACTAATGATACATAAATCAAGGGGTTTTTTAGTGCCCAACAAACTAATTAGATTGGCCTTGTATAAACTATTACCTTGTAAAACAATCTTGATTAAATGATATTCGCTTTATGGCCGCCCTGATCTTATGCTGTATTATACTTCACTTACATTTGGATAAAGCCCTTAGATTACCTAAGACTACGAGACATAGTTTGGTGATCATGAAATAAGTCTCACACGATCATGATCTTAAATCTTTTAAGTCATAGGATCTTATGAGATGGGGCACCTAAGATTCAGATGAGCTTGCACTAACGATGCATAAATCTAAGGGTTGGAGATTGCTCCATTCCATGAGCAACTGTATGAGATACGGGTGCATATTAGTTGGTGCTTGTTAGAGAATAAGGCACTGAAGACCCATTGGAGAATGCATGAGATAGTTGAAGTGACAAGTTGGTAGTGGCTAGTTCTCCTGCTTATGCTGGTTTATATTATTAGTCCTCTAACCTAAGGATTTATGGTAACCTTATATCCAGTCCTCATGCTTTGACTCATCCTTGACCACTTAATGGGTCTTTTATGTTAAGATTGGGTATGTGGTACTTAGCATGGAGGTTTATGAGATCTAAGATGGAATCTAACTCTTCACTACTGTGAAGGGCAAGTACATCTCCTATATGTTCTATAATGATCGATTCCTAGAAATCCTTGTGCAAGGTGGTGTGATAATTTGGAAAAAGAGTTTTCCTAAGGTGAGGTCACATGAACGGAATCAAACATTAAGAATAGAGACATAGTATCGAGGCTATTGGAAAGTCGAAATATATTTTACCGTAGACCTTTTTTGGGAGATAAGAGACAAAAGGATCGTGTTTACATGGCAAGCATAGAGAGATGATAGTTCTCTAGAATATTCATTTCAGCAAATTAGTTAGGCTCTATGGGCTTGAGGTTGGACATTGACCATGGAGATTGGGTACTCTTTAATTAATGAGATTAATTGAATTGAATCGATTAGTTTAAAAGCAGTTTTACTAGAATGAATATAAGATATTCAAAAGTCACAAGGAGTTGAGAGCCCATGTTCAATGAATAGTAAAATCTATTTGGTCACACACAAAATTCAATTAACTTCCTAATTGATATAGAGAATTTTGTAAGGAGTTAGAAAAGGATCTCTCTTAATGGACCGAATTTTGGTGCCAAGTTGAAGGTTAATTTTAGCTTGATTGATTTAAGTGTTAAATTAATCAACTAATTTAAGAGTTAAATTAGACCAATAATTAAGGAGATAATTATTTGATGCTAATATGACCATCAATTGGTCAAGTTAACTTAAAGAGTTAAGCTAGTTTGACTTAAAAAGTTAAGTCAAAAGGATAATTAATTAAATTAAAGAGTTTGGTTTGATTAATTAAGAGGAATGAATTTTTAAGGGAAGACTCAAATGAGATTTGAGATGGCATCTTAATTGAGATTCCAAATATAATTAAGATGCAAGTTAAATTCAAATGAAATTTGGATTCCATTTTTACCACCTAAGCACCCCACTTGCCCCCCCTCCTCATGGAATGTGTGATGCCGCCTTGGCATCACACAATTACACATCTATATATAGATATATATGAGGGCTTGGCTAGAGAGAGAGAGAGAGATACATGTGCTTTAGGTGTGAAAGATTAGATTCTTTATTTCCCTCCAAACGAGCATTTCATGAGTTGAAAGCTTAGCTTTTTTCTTCTCCCTCATACCAATTTTTGGTCTCCTTAATTATCAATTCTCTAGTCCTATTCTAGATTATGGACTACAAAACTAAGAAGTTGCATTGGTGTGTGGACTTTTTCAATAGAAGTAAGACGTGTGGATTGCTTAGTTTTCGGAGATCTACTTGTATGAGGTCTGACTTTTGGATTTTCTCCAAGACGTTCTAAATGGCTAATCGATCTAAATTTTTTACTAGAAGTTCTTTAAGGTGTTGGCTATATCCAGTAATATTTCTAGAACTTTTGGAGGCAATTTGGAAGGGCAATCATTATAATGCTTTAGTTGTGACACAAGTAGGCAAATTCTAAAATCAATGAAAACTTCACTTGTTTTTTCTCAGATTTGTTTATCAAGGTAATCCTTTGTCTAAATCAGAATCCAAGGCAAGATTTGATCCTTATTTTTCATGTAGGCACTATTGGAATTGTACCCTGCAAGCTAATGAGAATAGCCTTGTAAACTATTTCACTTGTACAATCTTGATTGAATGATATTCTTAATATGGCTACCTTCATCTTATGCATTGTTTCACTTCACTAGTATTTGGATGATGCCCTTAGATCACCTATGACTATGGGATTTAGTTTAGTGACCATGAAATAAGTCTCACATGGTTGTGGTCTTAAAACTTCCAAGTTATAGGATCTTATGAGATGAGGCATCTAAGATCAAAATAGGCTTACACTAACGATGCATAAATCTAAAGGTTGAAGATTGATCCATTCCATGAGCAACTATATGAGATACATGTATATGTTAGTAGGTTTTTATAAGAGAACAAGGCACTGAAGACCCACCAAAGAATTCATTAGATAGCCGAAGTGGTAAGTCGGTAGTAGCTAGTTCTCTTGCTTATGCTAGTACATATTATTAGTCCTCTGACTTGAGAATCCATGATAACCTTGTATTTGGTCCTCATGTGTTGTCTCATCTTTGACCACCTAGCAGGTCTTTTAGATTGAGATTGAGTATGAGCTATTTGGCATGGAGGTTTGAGAGACCCAAGATGGAATCTGACTCCTTGCTGTTTGAAGGACAAGTACATCTCCTATATGTTCTATGATGATCGATTTCCAAAAATCCTTGCGCAAGGTGGTGTAATAATTTAGAAAAGGATTTTTTGAAAGGTGAGGTCACATAATAGGGATCGAACATTGAGAATAGAGATATAGTATCAAGGCTATTAGGAAGCCAACAAACATCTTGTCCTAGGCTTCGTTCAGGAGATAAGAGATAGAAGGACCATATTTACATGGCATGCATAGAGCAATTATGGTTCTCTAGAATATTCATTTTGGCTAATTAGTTAGGCTCCATGGGCTTGAGGTTGGATATCGACCAAGGAGATTGGGTACTCTTCAATTAATAAGATTAATTGAATTGAGTCGACTATTTTAAAAGGAATTTTAAAATAGAATGAATATAAGATATGCAAAATTCACAAGGAGTTGGAAGCCCATGTCTAATGAATGGTAGAACCTATTGGGTCACACATAAAATTCAATTGGCTTTCTAATTAGTGGAGAGAATTTTCTATGGTGTTAGAAAAATATGGCTCCTAGTGGATTGATTTTTGGGGCCAACTTTGAGGATCAATTTTAGCTTGATTGATTTAAGTGTTAGATTAATCAACTAATTTAAATAGTTAAATTAGACCAATAATTAAGGAGTTAATTATTTGGTGCCAGCATGACCATTAATTGATCAAGTTAACTTAAAAAGTCAAGTTAATGAATTTAACATAAAGAGTTAAGCTAGTTTAACTTAAAGAGTTTAGTCAAAGGATAATTAATTAAATTAAAAAGTTTAATTTTATTAATTAAGGAAGAATACATTTTGGAGGGAAGACACAAATGAGATTTGAGATGGCATCTTAATTAATTTAAAATGAGATTCCAATTGTAATTAAGAAGCAAATGAAATTCAATTGGGATTTGGATTCAAATTTTGCCACCTAATCAACCCTACTTGGCCACCCCCCTTCATGCATTGTGTGATGCCAACTTAGCATCACACATTTCTGCCTCTATATATAGATATAGAGAGAGGAGGTTATGCGTATGACCAATGGTGTGAAGAATTAGATTCTTCATTTTCTTGCAAAACATTTGCAAGCTAGCATTTCATATGTTGAAGGTTAAACTTCTTTATTCATCTTCCGACCCTAAATTCAGCCTCCACCATCAATTCTCTATTTTTATTCCAGCTCATAAACTAGAGAATTAGGAAGTCTCATTGGTGTGTGGACTATTTCAATAGAGGCAAGATGTGTGCTTTGCTCTATTTCTAGAGAGCTCTTTGCATGAGGTCCGAATTTGCAATTTTCTCTAGGACAATCAAGATGGTCAATCAATATGAATTTTTTATTGGATATTTTCCAAGTTGTTGGATATCTCCAGTATATTTGGAGGTGATTTGGTAGGGCGATCGTTGCAATCCTTTCGCTGTGCCACGAACAGGCAGATTTTGGAACTAGTGAAGTGTTCACTTGTTTCTTCTCAGATTTACTTATCAAGGTAATCCTCTATGTAAATCTGAATCAAATGCATGATTTGATCCATGTTGTGCTTGTAGGCACTTGTTACTTTATGTTTTCAAGTTTTGATTATAGATCTTAGTGTCTATCTTACTATCAAGTGGTAACAGAGACATAATCATGCATAGATTTGGATTTTATTTGGTTGATTGTTCATGTGATGGATTAATATGGATCACCATATTCTCGATTCAAATGATGGATTGGGGGATTTGGTTGATTTGTATGTGGCTACTTGATTGATGAATTAAAAGCACGCTATTATGTGATTTTAGTATTAATTCATGTAGTTAGTATGTTTTAATTCATAGTAATTAATGATGTATGTTGATTTGGCATTAATTGATGTTATATGTTGATATAGCATGCTATTATATGGCTGAAAGAGTTTTGGTCATTTTTTGATCCAATTGGATAGGAGTTATGTTAGAGATTATTTGATGAATTTGATTATTACTTTTTCTAATTTTTGAAAGCATGTTTGAGCACTTGAATTTCTAGTTTTAAAAAGTGTTTTGAATCTAAAAATTTATCTGAAATGTGTGTTATAATGTTGAGAACATGTGCTGAAATTGTTGGTGCATCAAAGTTGAGTGGAAAACATACTTGGCAAACCATGAACCCCAAAAACAAGGGCTGCTAGCAACCCCCTGGGTGCCGGGCGGGTAGCGTGCACAAGTTGTGTTCACAAGCTACCTAGTTGTGGACTAAGGGTTGCCAGGTAGTCTAATTTTAAGGTTATTTAGTGAGCTTTGACTTGTTTTCTCAACTCCTTTAATGCTCAACAAGTTTCTACACTACACAAATTAGTTGCACAAGTGTTGTGCTATGTCTCAACATTAAGATTAACATATTTGAATGCTTTTGAAAATTAGTTAAAGTTGGCCTCCAATTAATGGCATAAATATTATGCTTGGTTCAATTATTTTTTTATGAGATGATCATTTAATTGTTCGAATTAATTGTTAATTCTAGATTTATTTCTTGTTCATTTAATTATTGAATGAATGATGAATGAATGGGAATGATCATGAGCCTTTTAAATTGATTTTATTTATTTCAAATTTGTTGAAATGGGTTGTATTAAATGGGGCTTGCACGCCTCTTTTTCTATCTTGTAAAAGTTATGAGAGTAAAACTATTAGGCGTGAGGACTTTCATTTCATGTAAATATTGCATAGAGTAATGAGTCCAATGGAAGAATGGCGGCTATTTGAAAAACCATAAATGTATGGGATTCACTCATGTAATAGTTTAATTTAATTCAACCCATTTAAAATCAGCCGAAGTGATGCACTTATGGCTCTAAGTACATCACTTGATTAGGCTCATAGTCATCCCACCCTAGGAGCATGCTAGGCTATTTACTTATCTATGTTTTCTATATTCTATTAATGTATGAAATACATGATTAGGATATAAACAATCTAAATATGATGATAAAATGATGAGATTTTTACAAGCAAAAATCCTCCACTTAGAACGTCTAAGTATTTTCAAATATTAAGTCAAACTGGATACAAATTAAAAGAGTTTTAATTAATCCAAGCCTTCCACCAATAGTATTGCCATGATGATGCTATCAATTTTGTGTGATAGCACTTGATCATGGGGTCACACTTAAGAGGAAAGTTGTGAGCATATACTTAGCATAAGATGCACCTTTGACTTGGGAACCCTCACGCATTCGCACTCGATCACAGGGGATGTCATGGGCAGCCTTAAGATAAAGTTTGATTAGTAGGTTTTACTTAACATTTAGGAGTATAGATAGTGCACGGTCGCGTGAGTTTATATTAAAAGTGAGGACAAATATATCAAAAGCTGCATGAGATGTAATTAGCAAAATTTACTTACCATTCTATTGCTCGTGGATGGCACTTGGTCATGGGGGTCCATTGGCAAGTTATTATGGTCATGATTCTCACTAGGAAATATGATTTCCCAAATTCTTCTTAGGGGTGAAGGATTTGATAAAATAGTGGGAGAAAAACATACTTGAAAGACCATGAACATGTTTTAATATCAAATTCCATCACATGCT
Organism: Jacaranda copaia; assembly: GCA_014898725.1. NCBI lineage: Eukaryota > Viridiplantae > Streptophyta > Magnoliopsida > Lamiales > Bignoniaceae > Jacaranda > Jacaranda copaia. The sequence continues at coordinate 208,950 of JACGDI010005295.1, forward strand.
TGTATTCTCTTTTTCACCTTTGTGGATTTGCAAAATCTCAAGAATGGTTAAACTTCCACTCAATGTTATTTTGGAAACCAATACACTAATCAGGCCAAACTTCCACGATTAACTTAACCTAAAAAACCTTTCTAGATTCCTACAAGCGGATATAGGTCTTATATCTTTGTACTCGTAATCCCTTTGAGATTAATGTAGATCTAGAGACACGTGAAAAGTTCACGAATTGGGCTTAGGATCATCCTATCCCTTAGTTTGATAATGGCATCTACAAACTTTACAAGTCTTAAGGACACATGAATTATACCTTAGTTAAAGTTTACAAAGAGTTGTAAAGTAAATGAGGTATGAGAAGTTTATGTTATCAATGGAAACTTTTCAAGCTAGGATGAATGGGAAGCTGTGTCATTGACTATGGTCTAAAGATGATTAGGCTGGGAGAAACTTTACAACTTGAATGTAGTGATGAACAATGATCTCTATGAGGATTTGATCCTCACATCTTCATTGAATTTTATTGATCAAAGTGTTGATCTAGAAGGAGACTACCATGATAAGGGCAAACCTTTGACACTTGTTTCTTCCTCCAAGTTTATAGGCCCTAGGGGTGCTAGAAAAAGAGGTAAAAAGGAAGAAATGTTCTTCTTCTATGGGAAAACAACTATCAAAGGCATTTGAAGGAGTCAAGAAAATCATAGAGGAAATAGTTGATATTATTTGTTTCTACTTGGTTAAAATAGGCCATTGAAAGCACTATTACAAGGAATACCTTGCAACCCTTAAGAAGAGCATATACTTCATTGAGGTGCATTTAGGATGAATTTTTCCTCAAGGATATATGATATCGCATGTGGTTATTTTCTTTATAAGTTGTTACAAAAGAATAGAAAGAAGAATAAAATTAAGTGATATGGTTATTTTCTTGCTTGATGGATTGAATCATGCTATTGTGTGCTTTAATTGTTAAATCATATGATGAGCTTATTTTGATTCTTTTTTCTAATGTTAAATTTTGATTTGGCATTGGTGGATGTTTTATTCTAATATAGCATGTTTTGAATGTCCTTAAGTTGTTTTAGTCATTTTTGGGTCGAATAAAATTAGATTTAATTAAATATTTTTGAAGAATATGATTATTGTTTAAACTCGTTTTTCAAGCATCTTTGGGCACTTGATATTTCAGCTTTTATAGGTGTTTTAATTTGAAATTTTCACTTATGCTGTGTGTTTTTATGTTAGAAGTTGTTCTAAAATTTTTGGTGCACAAACATTGAGTAAAACATGGCTTAACTTGGCCATGAACCTTAAAACAAGGGTGCTGCTAGCTCATGGCAGCCCACAGCAAAGCAGTGACCAAGACCCACTACCTAGTAGTGAGCAAGCCTCAACCAGCAACCCCTAGTTGGGTTTAGGATGGGCTTTGATCTTTTTCTTTGGTTCATTTAGTGACTAAACCTATTTCGAAACACACACATTGATCACACAAATGTTGTGCAAAGCCTCAAAATTGTGTTGGACATTTTTTGGTTGCTTTTAAAACTTGTTAAAGTTTATCTCCAAATGTGGCAAAAATATGAAGCGTAAATGTTATGCTTGTTTTTGCATGATCGATTAATTGTTAATATGATTACCACTTAATTATTGGAATTGAATGTTAATTCATGATTTATTTATTGTTCATTTAAATATTGAATAGATGATGAATGAATCTACCGACCTAAATCACTAATTTAATAGCTTACTTTAATCTACTAGCTTAAAATCAATCAAGTGATGCACCTATGGCTCTAAGTGCATCACTTGGTTAGTCTCATGGTCATCCTTCCCGAAGCGCATGCTAGGTTATTTACTTATTTATGCTTTCCATATCATATTGATGTATGAGATGCATGATTAGGATATAGAGAACCTAAATAAAAAGATAAAAATGATAAGATCTTTGCAAGCAAACCCCCCCTCCCCCACTTAAAATGTCTCAGTATTTTCAAATATCAAGTCAAAATGGATATAAATTAAAAGAGTTTTAATTAATCCAAGCCTTCCTCTAATAGTGTATGCCAAGACGATGCTACCAATTTTGTGTGATGGCACTCGATCACAAAGGTCACACTTAGAAAGAAAGCTATGAGCATACACTTAAGCATAAGATGCACCTTTTCACTTAAGAACCCTCTCGCATTGGCACTCGGTCATGAGGGATGTCATTAGGCCATCTTGAATTAAAGTATGATTAGTAGGTTGGACTTAGACACTTAGTAGTATAGATGGCACATGGTCACGTGGGTCTCTACGAAAAGTGAGGCAAAATACATGAAGAGTTGCATCAGATACAATTAGCAAACGTTGCTTACCCTTCGATTGTTCATGGATGGCACTCGATCACAAAGGTCCACTTGTAAGTTCTTGGGATCTTGATTCTGACTAGGAAATGAGATTTCACAAATTCTTCTAATAGGGTGAAGGATTTGATAAAATTGTAGGAGAAAAATATGCTTGAAAGACCATGAACATGTTTTCAATATCAATTGTTTGTCAATGACATACTTATACTTTTTTTTCACCTCTTTTAGATTTTTTAAATCTCCAAAAATAAAATAGCTAAAAGTCCACTCACAAGCATTTTGGAAACTAATAAACTCATCGGGCCTAACTTTCAAGATTAGTTGAGAAACTTTAAGATAATTCTTAACTCTAAAAAGAATACATGTGTCCAAGATTAAAGTTTTCCGGACACACTAGGTGAAACCCTTCTAATAAGGCATGTGAATTGTTCACTAAATTTGTAGATGATGATCTACAAGTGAGGTATCTCATGATGGCATCCATGACTAATGAACTCCAAAAGACTCATAAGTTTATAAGGCATACAAGTGAGATCTATAAGCACCTACAAGAGTTGTATGGTATGCAATCGAGATATAAAAAGTTCTCATTGTCTAAGGAACTCTTTATGTCAAGGATGATAGAGGGTTTGAGTGTTTATGATCATGGGGTAAAGATGATTAGACTCATTAAAAAGCTTGGGCAACTCGATGTGATCATAAACAATGACCTCTATATAGATTTGATCCTCTAATCATTGCCCCCATCATTTGACCAATTTGTTATGAACTTTAATATGTCCAAGCAAGAGGTTATGATCAAAGAATTGGTGAATATGCTTGTGACCGCTAAAACGACGATGAAAAGGGAAAAGCCTCTGATGCTTGGTTTTTCCTCTAAGTCAAAAGTTTCAAAAGGCCCAAGAAAGAGAGGTAAGAAGAAGAAAAATTCTTTCTCCAAAGAGAAGCAACCCAAGAAAAGTTTTGGGAGGGTTAAGAAGAAGGCTAAGACTGATGCAAATTGTTCCCACTATGGTGAAAAGGGAAATTAGAAGAGGAACCACAAGACCTATCTTGCAACCCTTGAGAATGGTATGTTTGTTATTAAAATACATTATATGACTAGTTCTTCCTTATAGGATTTTGATACCGCATGTGGTTCTTATCTTTGTAATTCATTATAAGAGATGGAAAGAAGAAGGAGGCTGCATGGAGGGGATATGATCCTCCACTTAGGAAATAGGGTAAGAGTTGCAGCCACGATCGAAGGCATATTTAAGTTGAACTTAGGGAATTCTAGTATTTTGATTAATCTAGTTTATTATGTACCTAATCTTGTTAAGAACTTCATTTCAATTCCCATTCTTAATAGTGAAGGATTTAATTTTTCTATATCAAATGGGATTTGAAAGCATTAAAGAATAGTTCTTTGATTGCTAAAGGTACATTGATCAATGGATTATACATACTTGATTTTCAAACTTCACTAATGCATATTCAATCAAATAAAAGAAAATTAGATAACCAAGAAGATGCCATTGTTTAGCATGCTAGACTTGGGCATATTTCCAAAAATAGAATGAACAAGATGGAAGCTCTCAAAGCATTAAAAGTTCGTGGCATTGAGGACCTTCCTACTTGTGAATCTTGTTTGAAAGGAAAAATGACCAAATCTCCTTTTGTAGGACAAATGGAGCGCTTCACAAATCCTTTGGATTTGATCTATACGAATGTTTGTGGTCCACTGAGAGCTAGTAGGAGAAGAGGCTATTCTTACTTCATCACCTTCACATTTGATTATAGTCAATTCGAACATGTGTAACTTATGAAGTACAAGTTCGAGACCTTTGAAAAGTTCAAAGAGTGCAAGAATGAAGTAGAAAAGAAAAAGGGACTAGGTACTAAAGCCCTTCATTCGGATTGAGGGGGTGAATAAAAAAGTACCAAATTCTTAGATTATCTAAAAAAGAATGGAATTCTCTCTTAATGGACTCTACCTAGCACACCTCATCATAATGGAGTAGCCAAGAGGAGAAACCGTACCCTATTGGACATAGTATATTCCATGATGAGCTTTTCTAATATGCCTATATCCTTTGAGAATGTTGGACCAGATCAAGAAGCAACCCGAAAGGTTTAGATTTTTTCATGAAATGGGACAATCAGATGATGATCTGAAAACGTATGAGGAAGTTATGTCAGAAATAGATTTGGGATGTTGGCTATAAGCCATGAGATCTAAAATGAACATCATGTAGTCAAACAAAGTATAGACTTTAGTAGATCTACCAAAAGAAATAGTTCCCATTGGTTAAAAGTGGATCTATAAGCAAAAGCTTGGGGTAGATGGAGAAATTGTGACTTTTAAGGCACGACTAGTGGCAAAAGGTTGCACTCAAAGACTCGGTATTGATTTTGAGGAAACCTTTTCACCTATCAGTATGCCTAAGTCCATTTGGATTTTACTTTCCATAGCCACATATTATGACTATGAAATATGGCAAATGGATGTAAAAATTGCTTTTCTCAATGGTGACATTGAAGAAGAAATCTATATAGAGAAACCACATGATTTTACATCTAAAGGGAGTGAGCAAAAGGTTTATAGACTCCAGAGATCCATTTATGGACCCAAATAAACATCCCAAAGTTGGAATATATGCTTTAACAAAATAGTTAAATCGTTCGACTTTGTCAAAAATGTATATGACCCATGTGTGTGTATGAAGGCCATATGTACAGTTTATTGTGCTTTACATCGATGACATTCTTTTCATTAGGAATGAGGTAGAAATGTTTGAGTGCACTAAAGCATGGTTATCTACTCAATTTTTCATGAAAGATTTGGGAGAAGCATCCTACATACTAGAAATACGTATCTATAGAGATAGATTGAAGAGGATACTAGGGCTTTCCTAAATCTCAAACATTGATAAAATACTAAATAGATTTAATATGGAAGAATCCAAGAGAGCATTCCTTCCCATGGGACATGGCATTTGTCTCTCAAAGTCTATGGCCACCCAAAACTAAGGAAGGGAAACAAAGAATGTCTTACATACCTGATACCTCCGCTATTGGAAGCATAATATATGCAGTTCAATATACTAGACCAGATATGGCACACTCACTAAATGTTACGAGTAGATTCCAATCCTGGTGAGAGTTACTGGATAGCCATAAAAGCAATCCTTAAGTACTTGAGAAGAACTATGGATATGTTTTTGGTAGAAAATAATGGAGAATTGAAACTTGAAGGGTTTTCGAATTCAAGCTTCCAATCTAATTTAGATTACCTAAAGTCCACTTCTAGATTTATATTTACCTTAATAACAGTATGGTAAATTGGAAAAGTTCCAAACAAAACACCATAGTTGGCTTTACCACGAAGGCAGAATACATTGTGGCTTTAGAAGCTGCAAAAGAAGGTGTTTGGATGAAAAACTTCATTCAAAAGTTGAATGTAGTGCCTAACATTGCTAAGCTGGTCATTATCTTATGCAACAATAATGGGGTGGTAGCACAAGCTAAAGAGTTAAGATCTCATCAATGATCCAAGCACATTTTGAGGTGATATCATTTAATCTGGGAGATCATTAATAAAGGTGACATTCAAGTAAAGAGAGCTACCTTAGAAGAGAACATAGTAGATCTACTAACTAAACCCCTATCACAAAAGGTCTTTGAAGGACATCTTGAGAAAATAGGTCTCAAGGCCATGGGACATTAACTTTAGGGTAAGTGGGAGATTGTTGGAATAATACCCTGCAAGCTAATTACATTGGCCTTGTAAACTATTTCATTGTAAAGGAATCTTGATTGAATGATATTCATTTTATGGTCATCTTTATCTTGTGCTCTTTATTTTCTTCACTCACATTTAGATAAAACCCACAGATCACATAAGACTATGAGACTTGGTCACACACTGGGTGGTGATCATGGAATCAGTCCTACAGGTTGTGATGTCAAATCTTCCAAGTTATAAAATATTATGAGATAGGGCATCTAAGATCTAGATAGAATTGTACTAATAATGCATAAATTCAAGGGTAGAATGTTGCTCCATTCCATGAGCAATCCCACATGAGATATGAATGCATGTTTTTAGGTATTTGTTAGAGAATAATACATTGACGACCCGCCTAGAGAGTCCACTAGATAGTCAAAGCAACATGTCGGCAGTGGAAAGTTCCCTCTTATGCTAGTGCATATTATTAGTCCTTTAACCTGAGGATTCATGGTAGCCTTATGTATGGCCCTTATGCTCTAACTCTTCCCTAGTTACTAATGAAAGCAAGATAGGTACTAGGATCTAAAATCAAAACATCAAAACATAAAATAACTAGTGCCTACAAGAATCCTAGGGATCTAATCATTTCTTGAATTTAGATTTAGATAGAGGATTACCTTGATAAGCAAATCCAAGATGAAATAAGTAAACACTTCACCAGTTCCAAAATCTACCTGCTTACGGCACAGCGAAAGGATTATGACAATTGCCCTACCAAATCACCTCCAAAAATTCTAAAAAAATATTTGTAGATTAAAACACCTTGGAGAGATTCCAGTTAAAATTTTGTATCTATTAGCTATCTGTAAAGTCCTGAAGAAAATCACAAAGTCGGACCTTGCGCAGGTAGTTCTCCAAAAATAGAGAAAGGCATATGTCTTGCCTCTATTGAAATAGTCCACACACCAATGAGACTTCCTAAATCACTAGTATTTTAGTTGGAATACGACCAGAGATCTGGTGATGATGGAGGTTTAATTTGACATAGGCAGATGAATAAAGAAGCTTAGCCATCAACACATGAAATGCTAGCTTGCAAATGTTTTTGGAGGAAAATAAAGAATCTAATTCTTCACACCATTTATCATACACACGACCTTCTCGCTCTATATCTATATATAGAGGCTGAAAATGTGTGATGCCAACTCTTCTCTCTATGTCTATATATAGAGGCTGAAAATGTGTGATGCCAAGTTGGCATCACATAATGCATAAGGGGGGCAACCAAAAGGGGTTGCTTAGGTGGCAAAATTTTAATCCAAATCTCATTTGAATTTCATTTGCATCTTAATTACATTTGAAATCTCATTTCAAATTAATTAAGATGCCATCTCAAATCTCATTTGAGTCTTCCCTCCAAAATTTATTCTTCCTTAATTAATCAAATTAAACTCTTTAATTTAATTAATTTTCCCTTGATTTAACTCTTTTAGTCAAACCAGCTTAACTCCTTAAGCTAAATTCGTTAACTTAACTCTTTAAGTTAACTTGACCAATTAATGGTCATGTTGGCACCAAATAATTAACTCCTTAATTATTGATCTAATTTAACTCTTAAATTAGTTGATTAGTTTAACACTCAAATCAATCAAGCCAAAATTGACCCTAAAAAATGGCCCCAAAAATCGATCCGCTGGGAGACACCATTTTCTAACACCTTAGAAAATTCTCTCCATTAATTAAAAAGCTAATTGAATTTTGTGTGTGACCCAATGGGTTCTACCATTCATTAGACATGGGCTCACAACTCCTTGTCACTTTTGAATATCTTATATTCATTTTACTTTAAAACTCCTTTTAAACTAGTTGACTCAATTCAATTAATCTCATTAATTGAAGAGTACCTAATCTCCACAGTCGATGTCTAAACTCAAGCCCTTGGAGCCCAACTAATTGGCCAAAATGAATATTCTAGAGAACCATCATCGCTCTAAGCACATCATGCAAATACGGTCCTTCCATATCCTATCTCTTGAAAGAGGCCGAGGGCAAGATATTTGTCAACTCCCTAATAGCCTTAATACTATGTCTCTATTCTCAATGTTCGATCCCTATTATGTGACCACACCTCTAGATAACTCTTTTTCCAAATTGTCACACCACCTTGCACAAGGATTTCTAGGAATTGATCATCATAGAACACATAGGAGATGTGCCCACCCTTCACAATAACGAGTAGTTGGATTTCAACTTAGATCTCATAAACCTCTATGCCAAGTGGCTCATATCCAATCTCAACCCAAACGACCCATTATGTGGTCAAGGATGAGTCAAAGCATGAGAATCAGACACAAGGTTACTATAGATCCTCATGTCAGAGGACTAATAATATGCACTAGTGTAAATAGGAGAACTAGCCATTACCAACTTGCCACTTCGACTATCTAGTGGATTATCTGGTAGGTCTTCAATGCCTTGTTCTCTAACAAGCACCTACTAACATACACCCATATCTCATACAGTTGCTCATGGAACAAAGTAATCTCCAACCCTTGGATTTAAATATCATTAGTGCAAGTCTATCCAAATCTTAGATGCCCCATCTCATAAGATCCTATGATTTGGAAGTTTTAAGATTATAATCATGTGAGACTTATTTCATGATCGTCAAACCAAGTCCCATAGTCTAAGGTGATCTAAAGACTTCAACTAAATGCTAGTGAAGTGAAATAGAGCATAAGATGAAGATGGCCATATAAAGAATATCATTCAATTAAGATTGCACCACAAGTGAAATAGATTACAAGGCTAATCTCATTAGCTTGCAGGGTACTATTCCAACAACTAAGTGGTTTGTTCAGGTAAAGATTGGGCATGAGCTCTTGGACATGGAGGTTTGTGAAATCCAAGAAGGAATGCAACTCCTCATCTTTGTGAAGGCGAGTACATCTTCTATGTGTTCTGTAATGATTGATTCCCAGAAATCCTTGCACAAAGTGGTGTGATAATTTGGAAAAGAAGTTTTCCAAAGGCGATGTCACATAATGAAATCAAACATTATAATACAAACATAAAATTGAGGCTATTAGGGAGCTAACTTATATCTTGCCTTAAGACTCTTTCAAGATATAAGAGATGAAAGGACTGTATTTGTGTGTTACATGTAATACTAGAATGGTTTTTCAACAGCATTTATTTTGGCCAATTAGTTGGGCTCCATGGGCTTGAGGTTGGATATCGACCATGGAGATTGGGTACTCTTCAATTAATGAGATTAATTAAATTGAGTTGCTTAGTTTAAAGGAGTTTAAATTAAAATAAATATTTGATATTCCAAAGTCACAAGGAGTTGTAAGCCCATGTCCAATGAATGATAGAAGCTAATAGGTCACACAAAAAAGATAATAAAATGGCCTATTGAAGGAAGGTGAATTTTGTAAGAGTTAGAAAATTCATGACCGTTTTTGTCGAAGGTAAAATTGTAATCATTTCAACTCGATCAATTTAAATGTTAAATTGGTCAAATTAATTTAAGAGTTAAACTAAGATAAATTAATTAAGGTTAATTAATTGATGTCACATGACTATCAATTGGTCAAAATTAATTTAAGGGTTGAGTTTATTTTGACTAGCTTAAATTGTTAAGCGCTTTGACTTAAAAGTTAAGTCAAAATGATTATTAATTAAATTAAAGTATTGAATTTAATTAAGTTGGAGAGATAATTTTTGGGAGAATTTTTAAATTAAGAGTTCATTTAATAAGAATTATAATTTAATTACAAGATATTTCATTAAATGAAATTTATATTTCAATTAAATTCACTAATCACAAAGTTAAGAGCCACCTAAGTAAGGGACACTTGACATAACCTCCTTGTGAGAGATGTGAGACCACTCCTATATATATATATATGGTAGAGTGGCCGGCCATAAGCGTGTGAGCTGTGCACATTTTGTGTGTTTTTCTTCAAACAATATTGTGAAGTGGGAATCTAAGTTGTTAGCCTCTCATCACACTCCCCTTCTCCATTCTCTTCCCACCTCAATATTCCTAGCCTTTCTCACCTCATTCTCTACATATTTTTCAATATTTTTGTATATAATAGGCCATATATTTGGTGTGTGGACATTTGCATTAACAGCAATCTATTTTGGTTGCTTTTACTCTTGACTGGAGCAGTTTTTGGCAACTGGTCTTCACTTCTTCTGGGAATACCTCTAGAGTTCTGATTAGCCTAAAATTTGGACTATAGAATATTCAAAGGGTTGAGGAGTTCAAATAAAAAGTTTAGCCCAAATGGAGAAGTCCATCTGTGGGAATATCGGTGGTGATCCTGCTATGCTAGTGAAGAGCCTATTTAACAGTTGGAAATAGTTTGATTCTTGCTCTTCGGTTTTTTCCAGCACCAAGGTTTTTTCCTTTCCAAATATGAATTTCATGTATGTTTTTGTCCTAGGGGTGTTTGTGTGGACTAGGGTTTTCAGCCATTTTTGAAAATATTTAAACCCTAGTACCACACAAACCTACACAATGGTTTTTATTTTACTCCTTGTAACATTTACATGAGAAAGAAATCATCACTCCTAGCGATTCTACTCTCATAACATTTACAAGATAGAAATGCAGAGGCATGCTAGCCCCTATTTAATACAACCCTTTTCAACAACTTGAAAAAAATAAAATCAATTTTAAAGGCTCATGAACATCCCCATACATTCATTATCCATTTAACCCTTAAATGAACAATAAATAAATCAAGAATTAAGATTTAATTCCAACAATTAAAAGCTAATCATATTAACAAATAATAGGTCAAGAAAAAACAAGCAAAACACTTATGCATCATATTTTGCTACAATTGGAAATTAACTTTAACATGTTTTAAAAATAATCAAAAAATGTCCAACAAAATTTAGAGAATTTGCACAACACTTGTGCATCCATTGAGTGTGATTCAACTTGATTTTAGTCACTATATGAACCCATAAACAAAGCTTAAAACTCATCTGACCTAAACTGAGCACTATTGGCCGAGGTTTGTGCACTGTTGGTCAGTAACACTCGATTACTGCCCTGCTTGTGTGCTGTCATGGCTCAGCAGCTCCCTTATTTTAGGGTCAAGAATGAGTCAAGCTATTTTGGGCTCAACTTTTGTGCACCAAAAACTTTAGAACAGCTTCTAAACATTAAAGCATACATAACGGATAAAATTTTTAGATCTAAAACACCTTTTAAAACTAAAATTTTAAGTGCTTAATCATGCTTTCTAAAACAAGTTTAAGTAAGAATCATATTCTTTAAAAATCTACAATTATCTCCAATCATATTAGATCTTAAAATGGATGAAACAACATAAGGCCAATTTCAACATGCTATATCAGCATATAACATCAACCAATGCCAAATCAAAATTCAACATTAGTAATAATGAATTAAAACATACTTATCACATGAATTAGCACTTAAAATGCATAATAGCATGCTTTTAATTCATCAACCAAGAAGCCACAAACAACATCAACCAAATACTCCAATTCATCATATGAATTGAGGATTTAGGTATTTTGATCAATTCATCACATGAACCAATCATTCAAACAAAAAATTCCAAATCAATGCATGAATTAAGCTTTAATACCACTTGAAGGCATATGTAGCACTAGGATCCATAATAAATTCAATAAACCTTGAATAAAACTAGGCTACACGTAATCTAAAAGGATCTAAATATGAATATATTTAATATTTGGCAAGGAAAATACCTTGATGAAACTGAAAACCAAGGAACAAGGAAAAACACTCTTAAACACTCGAAGTTGTCACCTCACTGGCGCAGTAGGAACTCATCCAGATTTTCCCAAGCAAAACTCCTTCTTTTGAGCTGAATTTTTATTGGAATCTCATGACACCTTGAAGATGATATAGTCTAAGGTCACCCAGAATTCTCCAAAGCGGCTGCCAGAAATTGTTTCACCAAAAGTAAGAGCAACCCAAGCGTATTGCCTATAACGTCAAAGTTCATGCACCAATGCAAACACCTTTTACTCTACAAATGTAGTTAGAGAAATTTCCATAGAAATGTAGCAATAAAGGTTGGGAATTGAGAAGAAGGAGGGAGGAAAGTTGAAGAGAAGTTTGGAGGATCTAAATATTAGATCTGGCCACTAACAAATTTGTTATGTCTGTTGGAGAGTTTTCCACATCATAATATCCTTGTGGCCACCTCCTTCTATATATATATATATATATATATAGAAGAAAGATGGTGTGATTCCAAGGTTGCATCATACCTTTCTTAGGGTGAGGGCACCACCTAAGCATGCCATATGGCATGTGATTATAGATTGTGTGTAAATTTGAATTTCATTTGGAATCTAATTTCATCTCATTAAATGTTCTTCCATATAAATTTTAATTCCACACCAAATGAACTCTTTATTTGAATTCTCCTCCAAAATTAACTCTCCAATTTTAATTAAATTAAACACATTAATTTAATTAAGCATCCTTTGACTTAACTCTTAAGTCAAAGTGCTTAACTCTTTAAGCTAGTCAATATTAATTCAGCTCTTAAATTAATTTGACCAATTGATGGTCATGTGGCACCAATTAATTAATTCTTAATTAATTGGTCTTAATTTAACTTTTAAATTAATTTGACCAATTTAACAAGTTGATCAAGCCAAGATGACATCAATTTTTGCCCTTCCTTAATACAGTAAAGTGAATTTTCTAACACTTAGAAAATTCTCCTTCATTTAATGGGAATTGCAATTGGCTTTTGTATGTGACCCATTAGGTTCTATCATTCATTGGGCTTTGGCTCACAACTATTGTAACTTATGGAATACCAAATATTCTCATTAGTTTAAATTCATTTAAATTAAGCGACTCAATTTAATAAATCTCATTAATTGAAGAGCATATAATCTCCATGGTTGATATCCAACCTCAAGCCCATGGAGCCTAACTAATTGGTTGAAATGAATGCTCTTGGAAACCATTTTAGCACTATGTATACTATGCAAATACGATTCTTTTGTCTCCTATCTCCATGAAAGAGGCTTAGGGTAAGTATTTGTCACTCCCTAGTAGCCTCGATATTATGCTTCTATTCTCAATGTTTAATTTCCTTTTGTGATCTCATCTTTGGAAAATGCTTTTCCAAGTGGTCACATCACCTTATATAAGGATTTCTTGGAATCAATCATTATAGAATACATGGCAAATGCACTAGGCCTTAACAACAGTGAGCAGTCAGATCCCATCTTAGATCTCACAAACCTCTATTTCTAAATAGCTCATACCTAATCTCTACTAGAACACCCACTAAAGGTAGCTAAGGAAGAGTCAATGCATGAGGGCCTAAACATAAGGTTATCATGAATCCTCAAGTCAAAAAACTAATTATATGCACTAGCGTAAGCTAGAGAACTAACCACTATGGCTATCTAGTAGGATCTCTGAGTAGGTCTTTAGTGAACTTGTTCTCTAACAAGAACTCACTAACATACACCTATATCTCATACAGTATAGCTTATGGTACAGAGCAATATCCAACCTTTAGATTCGTGTAATGTTAGTGCAAGTCTACTTAGATCTTGGTACCCTATCTCATAAGATCCTAGACTTGGAAATTAAGATCATGACCATTTAAGACTAATTCTATGATCACTACCCAGTTTGTGACCAAGTCTCATAGTCTTATGCAATCTAAGAGCTTTAACCAAATGCAGTGAAGTAAATATAAGCATAAGATAAAGATGGCCATTTTATTGAATATTATTCAATCAACATTAATTTACAAGGAAATAGTTTACATGGCTAATCTAATTGGCTTGCATGGCACTATTTCAGCACTTATCATCTTGTGCAAATATTTCATGTAATCAATCATCGTAGAATACATAGGAGATCAACCCATTCTTTAGCGACTGGTGAAACGAATCCAATGTTAGAACTCACCAACCTCAATACTTAGGTAGCTTGTGCCCAACCTAAGTCTTGGGTGACCCACTACATCGTTGGAGCATAATCAAAGTACAAGGACCTAAATACAAGGCTACTGTGGAATCTCAAGTCAAAGGACCAATTATATACAATATAGTCAGCTAGAGAATTTGTCACTATCGATATACCACTATAGCTACCTTGTGGATTCTCTCAAGAAGTCTTCAGTAAACTTGTTCTCTAACAAACACCTACTAATATGCATTCATGTCTAACATAGATTACCTATGAAATGAGACAATATACAACTCCTTGGAGTATGTACTATTAGTACAAGTCTATTTGAATCTTAGATACCTTATCCCATAAGATTCTAAAGCTTTAAATATTTAAAATCATGACAACAGAGACTTATTTCATGATTACCATCATATATGTGACCAAGTCATATAGTCTCATATGATTTAAGTGCTTCCACTAAATACATGTTAAGAAATCATAAACACATAAGATAAAGATGGCCATTTTATTGAATATCATTCAATCAAGATGGTATCACAAGTGGAGTAGTTTTACATGCCAATTTAATTGGCTTGTGAGGTATTAGTCCAAGACCTTTAGTGGGCCTTCTCAAAAAGGTTGCCACATACTTTTGAAGGGAGCCTTAAGTGAGCTTCTTGAGAGGTGACTACCACATACCTCCCTAGAGGATAATAATGGGATCACATCAGCTACCACATACCTCAAAAAAACCTTTATGGTAGGATTATACCTAGTATTTACTACATGCTCTTCACACTTCTCAAAGAGCCTTATAGTATGCTTATGCCTAATGTTGGAATAGTGCCTCATAGCCAATTAAAATTGGCATATAAATACTACTCCAATTGTGAGACAATCATGATTGAATCATATTTTATAAAATGGCCATCTTCATTTTATAGTTTTTATACTTTACATGTATTTGGTTGAAGCCCTTAAATCATACAAGACTATGGGATTTGGTCACACATATGACGGTGATCATGAAACAAGTCTCTAAGGGCCTAATTTTAATTATTCAAAGTCATAAAATCTTTAAAGAAGGGACATATGAGATTTAGATAGACTTGTGCTAACGATGCATACTCCAAGATTAGATATTGCCTTATTTCATGGGCAATCTATGTTAGACATGGATGCATGTTAGTGGGTGCTGGTTATAGAACAAGTTTTCTAAAGGCCCGCTAAAGAATCCACTAGTTATCCATAGTAGCATATTGGTAATGACAAGTTCTCAAGCTTATAATTAGTATTGTAGCTTGAGGTTCCATAATAACCTGGTGTTTAGGTCGTTATGCTTTGACTTTGCACTAACCACATAGCGAGTCATCCAGGGTTTGGATTAAGCATAAGCTACTTAAACATAGAGGTTGGTGAGATCCAAAATGGAATCTGTTCCCTCGTTGTTGTGAAGAACAAATGCATCTTCTATGTATTTAATAATAATTGATTGCTAGAAATCCTTACACAAGGTAGTATGTCAATTTGGAAAAGGATTTTTCCAAAGTTGAGTTCATAAAGGGAAATCAAACATTAGATATAAAGACATAATTATTAAGGCTATTAGGGAGCCAAAAAATATCTTGTCCCAGGCCCTTTTCAGGAGATAAGAGACGGAACGACCATATTTTCATGGTAGGCGTAAACTGTAATGGATCATCAAGATATAATTCATACATCTAATTAGTTGGGATCCATGGGCTTATTGCTAGACATCAACCATGGAGATTAGGTGCCCTTCAATTACTAGAGATTAATTGAAAGAGTTATTAGTTTAAATGAGTTTAAACTAATACAAATATTTCAATATTCAAAATATCACAATAAATTGCGAGCCCATGTCCAATGAATAAATAAACCAATAGATCATACACAAAAGTCTATGAAAACTCTTATTTGACAGAAGAAATTTTCTAAAGAGTTAGAAAATCAACTAGCCATTTTTGGTAAATGAGAGAAAATGATTTGACTAATTTTAATTATCCATTTTGGCTTGACTAATTTAAGTGTTAAATTAATTAAAATAATTTAAAGAGTTAAATAGACCAATTAAATTAAGGTGTCAATTTAATTGGTGCCACAGGACAATTAATTAGTTAAGTTAACTTAAAGAGTTAAGTTAATTAACTTAAGGAGTTCAGTTAAATTAATTAAATTAACTTTAGGAATTTAAGTTTTGAAGGGAAATCAAATGAAAGAGTCCATTTGAATTATGCAAGTTGGCATTGAATTTCATGAGATGAAATGTAAATATAAATGCAAATACAAATGCACATTCATATTCAAATGAAATTGCAAGTTGGCAAGTTGGCATGCATGCATGGAGGGTGTGATGGAAGCCTAGGCTTCCATCTTCTCCTATAAATAAGTATGTGGTCGACCACTTGTACTTGACTGACATCCCTCACACTTTTCCCCCAAAAGTGTCGTATAATTTGTGTTGAATAACCACACCCAAAAATTCTTCCTCCCTCTCTCCTCCTACAAAAATACCACTCGTATCATCACCATATTTCTCTCTTCTCTAGAAAACTAAGGTTTATTGAGAGCTTATCCTAGGTGTGTGGACTTAACATTAGAGGTTCAACATTAGAGAACTTAGAAGTTCATTGGTGGACCATTTTTTGCCAAATTTTGGTGCTCCAATTAAGCGACCAGTAAGTTTCTATCCCAGTGGTGATATAACGTGTCATTTTTTCATTTTTGAAACCTTGGAAGGGGAGCAATTGAATCTAGGCATTTCCACTTATAGATCATCCCTTAGAGGAATCCTTGAAGTAATCTAATTGATTTCTTTGAATCCTTTCATTAAAGGTAATTTTCAGCCTTCTAGTCCTAATGTTTGGCAAGTATGTGAACCTTGGGAAGGAGATGATTGGTTTTATTTTTCCTATTTGTGGTTTAATTTATTGGATCTTAATTCTTCTGCATCTTTCAAGTAGTATTTGAGGCTTCTTCTGGCCTAAATTAGGATTTTAGTGTATTAATTCATGTGATGGATCAATTATAAACCTCTAACTACTTGATTCAATAGATCAATTTGAGTGTTTGGATGATTTTTTGTATTGCTCTTTATGTGTTGAATTGGAATATGTCAATATATGTTTAAGTGTTATTTCATATGCTGGTATGATTTTGATTCAAATCTTATTTTGTTAAATGTTAATTTAGCATTGGATGTTTTTAAATATTGATTTATCATGTTGATAATTGCTTAAATGTATTTTGGAAATTTTTGGATCCAATTTTATTAGATGTCTCAAAGATGTTTGAAGAATAGTGATGCTTCCTTAGATTTGATTTTTGAAGCAATTTGAGCACTTTAATTTCCAATTTTAAAGGTGTTTATAATTTGGAAACTTTTCATAAAATGTATGTAATGGAGTTATAAAATTTTCCACAAGGTACGGGGTGGCAAAAGAGAAAAAACACGAGCCTAAACACCTTGTGGCAAGGCCCGTGGAAGCCAACTAGCCCCTGGCTAGGTAGCATGGGCACTTTAGCGCTTGTGTAGCCTACCTGGGTGACTAGCTGGGCAGCAAGCCAGCCTATGGCCACCTAGGTGTGATCGGTTTGCCATTTTGTGCATTTTTGCCCTCATAAACTTATTTTTTCCATACACATTTGATGCACAATTGTTATGTAAGTGCTCAAGATCATATTAGACATTTTTGCTTGCTTTTATGATCAAATCTAAGTATGCACTTCAAGTTATTGCAAAAGTGAATTGCTTAAGAGTTATGCTTATCTTTGCCCTAATTAATTGTTTATGTGATAAGCACTTAATTGATAGATTGAATGTCAATTCTTGTTTGTTGTTCATGTAATTGTTGATGGATGATGATGACTAGGGAAGAACATAATCCTTTAAATTGGTTTTATTTGTTTCAAATTTATTTGAAAAGGATTGTACTAAATAAGTCTCTTGATTTTCTACCTTTTAATTGTTATGAGAATAGAACTCTAAGGGTGAGGATTTCTTTTCTGTTGTGAAAGTTGCAAAGAGCAAAGGAAGCCAAGAGGATTAAAGAGGCTTGAAGACCTATAAATGTATATGATACTTTTATGTAACAAATAGGATTTAATCAACCCACTTAAAATCAGATAAGTAGTACACCTACAGCTCTAAGTAAACTACTTGGTTAAAGCTCATGGTCCTCCTACCCTAGAAACATGCAAGGTGTATTTACTTATTTATGCTTTTGTTTATCCTATTGATGTATGAAACGCATGGTTAGGATATAAAAAACCTAAATAAGAGAAGATAAAATTGATGAGATCTTTCAAAGCAAGAAAAACCCTCAACTGAGAACAGTCTAAGTTTTTTCAAAATATTAAGTCAAATTGGATACAAATTAAAAAGAGTTTTAATTAATTTGAGCCTTCTACCAATGGGAGGTGACATACGATGCTACCCTAATTTAGTGCTGGCACATGAGTCATGGGACACTTTATTACAGGAATGCTATGTTCACTTATTTGGCATATGATGCACGTTTATTTAAAACTCCCTATAGCATTATCTCACGAGTCATGGAATGTTGTAATAGAGTTTGTAATTAAAGGTTAATTGGTAGGTATGACCTAGCACTTAGTAATGTAGATGTCACATGAGTCGTAGGTTTACATGAAAAGTGAGGTGAAACAAATCAAGGGTTGTATAGAGATGCAATTAGAAAAAATTTCTTACCTTAAGATTGTTTGTAGCCATAGGTCTACAAATGATGCCTTTAGACCTTAATTCTAACTAGGAAATACGATTTTTTGAATTCCATAGAGAGTGAGGAATTTGATAAAATAATGGGAGAAAAACATGCTTGAAAGTCCTTAAACATGTTTTCTAATATCAAATTCATCAAAATGCTTACGTTCTTTTCGTTGCTCATGTAGATTTGAGAAATTTTAAGAATGGCTATAAATTTTCTATGCATTATAATGGAACCATCAAACTAATTAGGCTAAATTACTATGATTGATTAAACCTCAAAATCATTCTAGATTCTAAGAAATGGATATATGTCATATATCAAGGTGCTCCTAATTCCATAGAGATTAATGTGGATCAATAGACACATGAGATATTTATGAAAAGGGTTAAGGATCACCTCCTAGCTTATAATCTCAAGATGGCATCTATCAACTTCAAAAGTCTTACGAATATGTGAAACATACCTCAATCAATTGCTTGCAAGAGTTGTACAGTGAACAAGGTATAAGAGATTCATGTTGTCAAAGGAGATTTTTCAAGTCAGAAAGATTAAGAGGTCATGTGTCCTCGACTACAAACTAAAGTTGATTAGACTTGTTGCGAAACTCTTCAACTTGGATGTAGTGATGGACATTGATCTCTATAGGGATTTGATCCTCATATATTTGCCAAGTTTATTTGACCAAAGTTTGGTCTAGGTGGAGACAACTATGACAAGTGTAAGCCTCTAATGATTGCTTCCTCCTCCTACTCTAAAGGCCCTAAAGGCAAGTAGAAAGGGAGCAAGAAGAAAAAGGTTCTTTTTCAAGAGAAAATAAACATTTAAGGTGTTTGGTGGAGTCAAGAAGATTATAGAGGATAAAAGGTTGCAACGCATTTTTATTGTGGCATATCATGTTATTAGAAGCTTAAGTTCAAGGAATGCCATGTAACCCTAGGGTAGGGTGAGTTGTTTATGGAAGTGCACCTAAGGATAAATTCTTCCTCATGGATATTTGATATTGCATGTGATTATCATCTATGTAATTCATTAGAAAGAATGGAAAGAAAAATAAATCATAGTATTGGGGATAAAATCCATTGCCTTAGCAGAGTAGCAAACATTGCAGCCAAAGACAAAGGCATAAAATAAGTTAAACTTAAGAGATTCTAAAGCTTATATTAAATTCTTGTTACTATGTACCTTAGTGCCATTGGTACAATGTATAAAAATGATTATACATTTTAGATTATCCACAATCACTAATACATATTCAATAAAACAACAAAAGAAAATTAGATAACCAAGAAAATGTATACCTTTGGCATGCAAGACTTAGACATATTTTCAAGAATAAGATGAACAAGTTAGTAGCCCTCAAATCACTAAATGTTAGTGGATTAGAGGATCTACCTACTTGTGAATCTTGTTTAAAAGGAAAAATGACTAAGGCTCCATTTGTAGAACAAACAAAGCGATCCACAAGTCCTTTGGGTTTGATTCATATGGACGTATGTAGATCACTAAACGTTAGTGTAAGATGAGGTTATTCTTATTTTATTACTTTCACCAATGATCACACTTGATTTGGACATGTGTATCTTAAAAGTACAAGCCCTATAGTTTTAAAAAGTTCAAAAAATATAGAAATAAAGTAGAAAAGCAACAAAAACTTAGTATTAAAGCTCTTTGATCAAATCGAGGAAGAGAGCACTTGAATACCAACTTCTTAGATTATCTAAAAGAGAATAGAATTTTCTCACAAGGAACTCCATCTAACATTCCTCAACATAATGGAGTAGCCAAAAAGGAAAATTTTACCTTATAGAACATGGTACAATCTATGATGAGCTTCACTGATGTACCTATCTCTTTTTAGGGATTCAACTTAACAATGGCAGCGAAGATACTATATCTAGTACCTTCGAAGTTGGTGCCAAAAACACCACATGAGATATGTTATGGCAAACATCCTTTTATTTTTATTTAAGAGTTTGGGTTCTCTCACATTTGTCAAGAGACTAGTGTGAGACAAGTTGGATATGAGAGCTACTTTGTGCAAGTTTTTGGGATACCCAAAATAGTCTTTGAGTTAGTAGTTATATGATTCCTCAGAAAAAAAGGTTTTCGTTTCAAAGAGCACCACTTTTTTGGAAAAAAAGTTTCTATTGAATAGAAAAGACGTTATCATTGAACTTGTTGAAGTTGAAAATGCCCATATTATCCAAATATATAGAAATAATAGAGCATCCGAGCCTAACATACAACCTCTTAAAAGGTCGGACCAAATTAAGAAACAACCCAAAAGGTTCGAATTTCTTCATAAGATGAGGTAAATGGACAATGTTTTGAAGACCTATGAGAAATCTATATCAAACATAGATTCAGGACATTAGCTTTACGCAATTAAATTCAAAATGAACTCCACGTACTCCAAAAAAGTATGAACTTTGGTAGATCCACTAGAAGGTATAGTACCCATAGGTTACAAGTGGATCTACAAGCAAAAGTTCAGAGTTGATGGAGAGGTAATAACCTTGAAGGCCAGATTAGTGGCAAAAGCTTATACTTAAAGACCTAGTATTGACTTCAAGAAACCTTTTCACCAATCCCTATGTCTAATTCCATTAGGATTATGCTTGCCATAGCTGCTTATTACGACTATGAGATATAACAAATGGATGTAAAGATCGCTTATCTCAATAGAATTACTAAAGAAGAAATTTATATGAAGCAAGATTTTATATCCAAAGGGAGTAAGCAAAAGATTTACAAACTCTAAAGGTTCATCTATGGACTAAAAGTAAACATGTCAAAATTGAAACATATATTTTGATAAAATAATCATTTGGCTTTGTATGTATAAAAGACTTGTAGAAGTTTGATACAGTTTATTGTGCTTTATGTTAATAATATTTTTCTCATTGGGAATAAAGAGAAAGGTTAGAGTATATTATAGCATGGTTATCTTCACAACTCTTCATGAAAGATCGAGGAAAAACATCCTACGTATTAAGAATATGTATCTATAGAGATAGATCAAAAAGGATGTTGGGAAATATTGGAGCTCTCCCAAATTGTATACATTGATAAGATACTTAAGACGTTTGGTATGGAAAAATCCAAGAAGGGGTTTTTTCCTATGAGACATGGTCTTCATCTCTCTAAATCTATGGTCCCTATAACTAACGAAGAGAGAAATAATGTCCAATATACCTTATGCATCCTCAATAAGGAGCATAATGTATATTGTTCAATGTACGAGACCAAATGTAGCACACACTTTAAGTGCTACAAGCCACTTTCAATCTAACCTCGGTGAACATCATTGGATGTCTATAAAAGTAATCCTAAAGTACTTCAAAAGAACTATGGATTTATTTATAATATATGGCAATGGAGAATTAAAACTTGAAAGATTTTTGGATTTCAGTTTCTAATGAAATGAAGATGACCTCAAATCCACCTTAAGATTTATATTTTGCCTCAATGGTAGCATGATAAGAGGGAAGACTTCCAAACAAGACACCACAGCCAATTCCACCATTGAGGCAGAATATATTACAACTTTGGAAACCACAAAAAATAGTGTTTAGATAAAAAATTTCATCCAAAAGTTGGATGTAGTACCTAGCATTGAGCTAGTTGTTGTCTTTTATGACAACAACAGAGCCATTGCGCAAGCAAAAGAGCCAAGATCTCACAGCGATCCAAGCACATTTTGTGGTGTTATCATTTAATCCATGAGATATCAATAGAGGCAACATTTGAGTGGATAAAGTTACCTCGAAAGTGAATATAGTGAATCTACTGACTAAAACCTTATCATGTAAAGTCTTTGAAGGACATTTTGAGAATATGGTTCATAAAACTATGGGGAATTAGTTTTAGGGCAAGTAAGCGATTTTTGAAATAGTGGCCCGCAACCAACTCGCATTGGCACGTAAATACTACTCCGATTATGAGACAATATTCATTGAATGATATTTTATAAAATGGCCAACTTCATCTTATACCTTTTATACTTCACTTATATTTGGTTAAAACCCTTAAATTATACAAGACTATGCGTTTTAGTTGCAATATGATGATGATCGTGAAATAAATCATCTAAGGTTATGATTTTAAACATTTCAAGCCTTAGAATCTAAAGAGAATGGACATCTATGATTTGAATATAACACGTCGATGGTAGCAAGTTCTCAAGCTTACAAAGTGCATATAATTCGTCATTTGACTTGAGGATCCATAGTAACCTTGCATTTAGGTCCCTATGCTATGAATTTGCCCCAACCACTTGATGAGTCTTCTGGGATTTGAATTAGGCATGAGCTACTTAAACATAGAGATTTGTGAATTCAATATGGGATCTATTTCATTGTTACTATGAAGAATGATTGTATCTCCTATGTATTCTATAATGATCATTTCCCAAAAATCCTTACGCAAAGTGGTATGAAATTTTGAAAATGAGTTTTTCAAAGTTGAGGTCATAAAGGGGAATCAAACATTACATATAGAGATATAGTTATTAAGGCTGTTAGAATGCTAACAAATATCTTGTCCTAAGCCCCTTTTAGGAAATAGGAGACAAAAAGACTACATTTATATAGTAGGCATAAAGTATAATGGTTCATCAAGATAGAATTCATTCATCCAATTAGTTGGGCTCCATGGGCTTGTTGCTAGATATCAACTATTAAGATTGGGTGCTCTTCAATTAAAAGAAATTAATTGAAAGAGTTATTAGTTTAAATGAGTTTAAACCAATACAAATATTTTAATATTCAAAATATCACAATAAGTTATGAGCCCATGTTCAATGAATGGATGAACTAAATGGGTCATACACAAAAATCAAAAGAACTCTTATTTGATAGGAGGGATTTTCTAAGGAGTTGGAAAATCAACTAGGCATTTTAGGTAAATGAGAGAAAATGGATTGACTAATTTTAATTGGTCATTTTGACTTGATGAATTTAAGTGTTAAATTAATCAAAATAATTTAAAGCGTTAAATTAGGCTAATTAAATTGAGGTGTTAATCTAATTGGCGCCATATCACAATTAATTAGTCAAGCTAACTTAACGAGTTAAGTTAACTAGTTAACTTAACGAGTTAACTTCAATTAATTAAATTAAAGAGCTAATTTAATTCAATGAGGAATTTAAGTTTTGGAAGGAAATCAAATGGAAGTGTTCAGTTGAATTATGCAAGTCGACATTGCATTTCATGAGATGAAATGTAGATATAAGTGCAAATGCGCATTTAGATACAAATTTAGCAAGTTGGCACACATCCATAGAGGGTGTGATGGAAGCTTCCAAAGACTTCCATCCCCTTATGTGAATAAGCATGTGGCTAGTCACTTGTTCTTGATTAGCATCCCTCACATTTTCCCTCAAAATGTGGTATAATTCATATGTTGAATAACCACACTCAAAATTCTCTCCTTCCTCTATCCTCCTCCAAAAATTACCATTCCTATCATCCCCATCTTCCTCTATTCTGTAGCAAAGTGAGGTTTATTGAGAGCTTATCCTAGGTATGTGGACTTAACATTAAAGGTTCAACACTTGGGGAACTTAGAAGTTTATTAATGGACCATTTTTTAGCCTAATTTTGGTGCTCTAGTTAAGCAACCAAGAGGCTGAGTTTTTTAAGTGATTTTCAGCAAGTAGGTTGTTGTTCCAATGGTGATATAGTGTACCAGTTTTGCTATTTTTGGAGCCTTTGAATGGGAGCAATTAGATGTAAGTGTTAGAGCCTATAAATCATCCCATAGATAAGTCCTTAGAGTGATCTAGTTGGTTCATTTAAATCCTTTCATCAAAGGTAATTTTTAGCCTTCTAATCCTAATTTTTGGCATGCAATGTTCCTTGGGAAAAACAAGATTGGTTTTATTTTGCCTATGTTTGGTTTAATTTATTAGATCCTAATCCTTCTCCATCTTTCATCCAAAAGCTGCTCTTTATATAATCCTAACAAATGCTACAAAGTTCAATATCATAGAAGAGAGAATGTAATGTGGAAAATATGAAAAATTTCATGTTAATTAAAGAAATGAGAATAAAGAAAGCGTGTCTTCCCTAAGAATGAGAGTCAAAGCAAAAAACAAACTAGAGTAAACACTTATCACAAAGAGGTGTCATTAGCAAAGCATCTCAGTCATCACTAGGAAAGTCTTAAGGCATCCAAAAGGCTAATGTCTAGCAGCACACCTTTTTCTTCTTCTCATCCTGCTAGTCTTTCAAGTATTATCTAGTTAATTCTTATTAAAAGAAGATTGTCATGTGATGGTACTAATGCACCTTGGAATATGGATGGCTGCCTGAATTCTACCTATCACTCTTGATCTCTTCTCTAAGCAAGCTTTTTCTTAGGTTAGATACCTTTTGGGCCTTGTACTCCTCAAGGTATCCTTTTTAAACTAGGTCCTTGATATTTTCCTTCAAATGGAGACACTCATTCATGATGTGTTCACCTATATAAGAGAAATGATCCCATTTTTCTAGTCTAAGCTTCTCAAGATCAGTTGGAGTCTTTAGGGGTAGACACTAAATAAGACTACATTGGGGTGCTATTGTCATCATTTCCATCTAAGACACAGTGTAGGATCTGTGTATGGCTAGCATATGAGCAAAGTTATGTCTCTAATCTTCATGCTTCTTATGGTCACTACTTTTCTCACACATATCTTTCGTGTATAAGCTTTCTTAAGGACTATAACTTCCTTTACATAAGTTTACTCCTCACTGTGCTTAAGAAATTTCTTAAATTTGGCAAATTGAGCTCCATTCTTGTCAGGAAACTATCCATATGTTGTTGAGGGTCTACAACTCCACCAAACTTTGATAGATAAGCTATCCTTATTTTATGGGTCAGTGCTCCTGCTAAAATCATTGAATAAAACTTACTACACCTTATGGGAGAAACAACAAAAAAAGTGATATTAACTTCCTAGTCATCTAACTAGTCACAGCACCATGGAGAGCATTCAAACTCCAGTATTCACAAACATATGTTGGGTGAATCTACTCTGGGTGCAAGGTGTATGTCTCTTTGGTGAGGTGAAAAAGAGGGAGAAGTATCGTGTCTTAGATCAATTCTTTATTCTAATCTCTCCAAAGGGAATGATCCCCTCAGTTCTCTCAGAAAGACCACTGTAGTTCTCAAGGGTGGCATTCTCTAGTAGATTAAGTACTTTGGTCGCACTTGAGCAGCGCTTTCTAGTATGGTCTTCAATGTCTTCTAGGTCATAGATTGGCAATGATATCTAGAATAGGGTATTTTCTATGCATGTGTCTCCTCCAAAGTAACTTGTGCATCAAGAGCTAGTTTTGGCTCCAACCATGGCAGTAATTCAAAATGGTAACTCTCCAAGTTCTCTAATATCAGGGCCACCTAGTTGTATCATTGATAAGCATCCAGAAACTTTAGCTTTTTATGCTTAGCAATGGAGACTATTAAAGTGTTAATAAGTGGGAGCTAGAATGAATTTCTTAGGTAGGCCCTATCAAGATGAGAGCTAGAATGGATTTCTTAGGTAGGCCCTATCGAGATTAATGAAATTGACATACATTCTCCATTTTTTATAGGATTTAGGCACCAACACCACATGGGCTAGCCATACAGAGCACTGGAGTTGTTTTGTGTACTCTTCTTATAGCAGTTTGTTTACTTTCTCCTTGATTATTTGGTAATGCATGTTCAAAAGTTTCTACTATTTTGCCGTATTAGTTGTACATTCAATCTACTCTGAGGTGGTACATGATGATATCTAGGGAAATTCCTTGCAAGTCATACTCCAAGCAAATACATCACGATTGTTTCTTAGGAAATGCACCAACTTCTTCTCAAAGTTGGGGCTTAAGATGACTCCAATCTTAATAGTCCTTAAGGGATCTCAATCCCCATGCTCTTGAGATCCTCTTATGCTCCAAATTCTCATTCTTTAATTTTTCTCTTCCTGTTTTAGGGTTCACTAGGCACAGGTTCACTCGTGTCGATATTCTGCTTTTTTATCTACATCAGACAAGAGTCTTGACGATTGTCACTTCTTCTTCCATGCTAGAGGGTTACGTGAGTGTTGGTAGCTCTCATCATATATCCCTTCTACTTTATCAACGTTCCTTCTTCTTTCGAGTTTCCCACAGACGGTGCCAAAATTATGCTGCTAGAAAGGAGAGCGAGGCCCTTCTTAAAAATTAGCAAAGTATTAGTTTGTTTTCTTAGGAATGCACACTTAACTACTCTTCTCGATACATCACCCACTCTAAGAATTTTTGGGAATGATGTCCTATCCCTAATTTTTCTCTTGAACATGGTTTTTATAGGCCCATTAGGGTTTTGTTTTTTCTCTTTTATAGTTTTGGCTTGTCCTTAAGGCTCTCTGGCCTATTTACTTAGTTAATTAATTTTAAGGTCCATTTACTATTTTTACTTAATTAAAAAATTGCTCTTAAGTCCAATTTTAGACATATAATTTTTCAACTGATATGAGTTAAAACAAAACGTCCAATAAAACATGAAAAGTTTATAAGACTAAAATTAAATATTAATGAAATATTTTAATTGCATTTTCATTAATAAGAAAATCTTTTAAAAACTATATATTAAATCTTTCACCAATTTTGTTTGTTTGGATTGGTTATTTTGACCACAATAAATCTTGTAAAAAGAAGCCATTGGCCCGATGGCATAACTTTCATACATAAAATTTGAAGTTAGGGATTGAACCTAACGAACTTCTCACATATGTGTGTATAATAAAAAATATTTTTTACATGAAGATATTTGTGTCCTTATAGTCAAAAGCTATAAGCATGCAAATGGTTGGAGCTGAAGAATGAGCTATATTTTTAGAAATACATGGAAATGCAGTGCCTATCGTTATATGTCCATTTTCAATTTTCATAAGAGAGTAAAATGCAATTCAATTTAAAATTAAGTGCATTTTAATGGGTGCGAGAAAGAGATTATTATTATCGTTTGTAATCTAAGCAGTATAATATATCCATTATACAAATTTAAAATCTTTAATTTTGAAATCCATGTGTAATACCCCAAATTTTGGGTCTTTAAATTTAAGGTTATTGTTTCAACAAAATAAAGTACGAATTCAATAAATTAGGTTCAAATTAATTTTGAGTTAAATTCTAATTGAAGCTTATGGGTAACTATTTATAGTTGAGGGATTCAATCGTAAATAAGAGAATAGCTTGATTGTCCAAAATTATAAAATACAAAGGCTAAAGGGAGAAAGTTACAAGTTTAAGGACTACAAAATAATTAAGTTAAGACTTAATTGTCCATAATTAAGAATATTATATGTGCAATAATAAAACTTCCAAGGACTAAATTTAAGTTCTATGGCAAAATTGTAAGGCGGTTAGAAGTTTCAAGTGCAATTAAAGTCAACTAAAAGCTCGAAGGACTTAATTGAAGACAGTCAAAAACTTTTGGGTTCAAATTGAAAAGTCTAAAAAATGTATTTTAAATAAATTAAGGATAAATTTTAATTAAATTTATGAAAGCTACTCCAACGCTACTCTAGCATGCAATCGGCCCAAAAATGATTAGGGAACCCAAAATCAATCCAAGAATCACCTTTCCCACAACCTGAAGAGCACAACCATACCAAACTTGACCTAAAACACCAAAGAAATCGCCAGAAAATTTGAGAGCGATAAACTTGGATAGCGGTGGTGGTGGTTCTGTCATCTTCGACTTGGGAATCTCGGTAGACTTTGTGCACTTTTGGTCCAAACAACATGGGCAGCACAATAATGGCATCAATTTTGGGATTAGACAAATAGCAAGTGAGGAATTTGTTGGAATAGTGCCATACAGCCAATTAGATTGGCATGCAAACTATTTGACTTGTAATACAATCTTAATTAAATGATATTCATTATAAATGGTTATCTTCATCTTATGCTTATTTTACTTCACTAGCATTTGGTTGAAGCCCTTATATCACACAAGACTATGAGACTTGGTCATGTACTGGGTGGTGATCATGAAACAAGTTTTACACAATCGTGATCTTAAAATATTCTAAATCATAAAATCTTATGAGATAGGACATTTAAAATTCAGATAGACTTAGACTAATGCATAAATCCAAAGGATTTGATATTGCTCTGATTCATGAGTAATCCATATTAGACATGGGTGTATGTAAGTTGGTGCTTATTAGAGAACAAGCTCACTAAAGGCCCTACTCAGAGAATCCACTAGGTAGTCATAGTGGCAAGTCCTCTAGCTTATGCTAATCTATATAATTAGTCCTTTGACCAAGGATCCATGGGAACCTTGTGTTTAAGTCCTCATGCTTTGACTCTTCCTTGACCACTTTGTGGGTCATTTAGGTTGAACTTGGGTATGAACTACTTAGACATGAAATTTTGTGAAATCTAAGATGGAATCCATCTCCTCTTCATTGTGAAGGGCAAATACATCTCCTATGTATTCTATAATGATTAATTCCATAAATTTATAAAACTTTTTAAATAAGTTTATTCAAACACCCTCTATGTAACACAATACAACTTGTTTGGTTTTATTCCCAAACCCACTTTTTTCATTTTCTACTATTCCAAAAATAAAAATCATCATTTTTTAAAAATTTTCATCCAATATTATTTTTATTTTCATTTTCAAAATACATTTTCAATAACATTTTTCTTGACACTAGGTTGTTAACATCTATAAAGTCAAAGTACGAAGAGACTAGAACACGAAATCTTCTACTTTCTGGATTTTAAAATAATTACTTCATTTACTATAATACGAAATCAAACTTATTAATTTTTTTATAACTTATCAAAATTTTCTATATATTTTGATGTTATTAGGTTTTCAAAATTTATAGTATGCCATGTTACTTAATATTGTTCTATTAATTTTTTAAAAGAGTAACAAAATTATTTACAATATATTAGAAAAGTCAATGACGCATCAGCTGTATTAGCGAATCTACGTTTCTTTTCTATTTAGTACAGAGAGAAATGTTAGAATATTTATTCACACAAAAAACAAGCTACCGCTTTGCAAATTAACGAGCGCGCATATCGATTTCGAAACTTAATTATATCTACCACGAAATAGAAAAGAAAAAATAATTTTACAATAATCAAGGGTATTGCGCCGGTCGTAAGATTGGCCATTGATTATGGGGTTGTAGCCAAATGAATTAAAAACATCTCGCTTGATCCATTCAAAAACTTCGTTCTAAAATTGTAACTATCAGGTCTTGATGGTCTCCTTCTCCGTCTCATGGCCAAAATGGGATGACCTCTTAATTTTCAATTGGAACTTGTCATTATCTTTCATTAAAAGTTTGTACTGGAGTAGATTTTGCTGCCTTAAATTTTATTAAAGGTGTCTTGGAAATTATTATCCCACGTGGGCCACAATTTTAGAAGAAGTGGCGGCAGAATTATCAATATATAGTGCAGATTTGATTCAATTCGGCAACTAATTTTTTAGTTTTGTATATCACAAATTGTAATTTTATTTTCACTCTAATAGAATTTCCTAACTATTTTAAATTACTGCAAGGCCAATCTATTTATCATATTTCAAGATCTTGAATTTTTAAATAATTATTCAAGAATGCAAATAACAACTAACCGAAAGTGTAGTCCCATCTGGCTACGAAGCCAATACCTAAGGTGCATCCACCATCGGAGGCAACCCTCACATAGCAAGCTCCACTCCCTGAAAGACCAATGCTTTAGATGACTCAGAAAATATTACTAGTGCAAGTGGAAAACACCTTCACACGAGCCATGCCCAAAGTGTATGTGGACGAATACTGCCCTTTGGAACAGCCCTATCCTCTCACCGAAGCAAGGTAGACTCATAATCTTAGAAAGGACAAAGCATAGGATGAGTAAGTTGTGAGGCATTGCCCCTCATCCATCTCATCACGTGGACGTACAGTTATCCCTCCAAGCTAACCAATCATGATGATTGTTCACTGAAACTAAAGTTTAGACTCAATCGGTCATATACTTAAGAGCAGCATGAAGCGAATACCTTTCCTTGGTTGTCGCTTTCTAAAATGTAGCTCCTTTTACGTAGCCATCTTGGACGAGTTGCTCCACTAGGCATGAAGATCAAAGTTTGATGGCCCAACTAACCCCTAGAGCACCTTGACAATCTCCTAATATAGATGGAGCTCTGTGATTTAAGCGAGGCTACTTACTATAAAATGTTTCACACCACTCTTAACAAGCGCGCTCTGACATGATCCAATCAAATATTGATTAGATCTACACCGGCTAGTAGCGGTGGTACAATAGCTCCTCCATAACTTCACCATCAACTGTAAGGATCCCAATCGAGGACTACCTATTCACCATTAAGCAGAAAGATGGAGAAACTTTAAGTGACTGCATCAACCTATTTGTCCAAGACATGCATAAAATCACGCATATCAACCAGAAGCTTTTGTCCAATATTATTCAGCAAAAGTTGAAGTATCAGAAATTCCAATAGTCCATAGCAATTTTTTTTTTAATATATTGACTAATTCTTTTGGCCATGTATCAAAAATGTTAATTCAATTCTTTATACAAACAAAAATATATTTCCTATTTTAAATTAATTTGATATTTAATTTGTTATTTAATTTGATTTTTTTATTTATATGTTTAACATTCGCACACTAAATGAACAAAAACCAAAAAAGTTATATCACTTTCTCTGTCTTCCCCCACATTGATTTTTTCTCTAATATAATTTTTTTTTCCTTTTTTTTTTGAAATAGTGCTATTTCATGCAATATATTCAATTAAATATATGTAATAATTGAAAAATAAACGTTAGTAAGTATTTTAATATAAATGGAAAAAAGGCAAGGATGTGTGTGATCCATTCTGCAAAATAAGTTCACATTTTTATAAGAGAACATGTCTGATAAAACATAATTTTATGAAATATTTTTTGAAAATGAAATTCTTTCTTTTAGACAGTGCATGATAATTTTTAATATTTTCAAAGAAAACGTATTGCTTTCAAAATTTTTGAGAACAAATACATTTAGAGTATTTTTAAAAATTTATCTGTATACAAATATTAAATTTAAACATACAGATCAACTATGTTATGATCATAAAATACATTTAATTTTGGTATGGCTAATGTGAGTTAATTAGTTATAGTCTGGATAATGGATATTCTTTGAGTATATGGTATGTGGGCAAATATCCAAATTCAATATATTATTTTTAATAGATTTGAGTCTAGATCTAGCGAAAATATAACGGTGAGATTGTATGAGTAAAATAGATTGAAATTGGAGCGGAGAGAGTTGAGGTATAAGCATTAGATATTGGACATTAGGTATTAGGTATTTTACGAGAGCCACCCTTACTATTCTATTTTTATTTATTTTTTTAATTGGTCTGAGTCTCATATTTATTCATTAATGTTTTCAATATGGGCATTATAAGCATTTGATGGACTTGAATGAGATAGATTCCTATTCGTTAATACGCCTAATCTACTTCTACCTGTATTTAGACGAAAGATTACCTAATTGTGGCATTTTAAGATTCAATCAAAAAGATAATGACTTGATTGAACCATTTTAAAAACTTATACATAAAGAATGATTATTTACGTAATTCATTTGGTCAAATATTACAAAAATTATAATTTGATTTTGCGATAGTTATTAATTTTAAAAACTACAAATTATTCATTTTTTATTTATTTTTAATATGTGCAATAAGTTGCTTCCACTCTGCAAATTAACTAAAAATTTTCAAGATTTTGATGCTCCTGCTTACATTCAGTTTCACTTTATGTGACTGGGCTTTTCTCCTCCGTGTCAGTGTATAAGTCGGCTGATAAGTGATAATTGTTAAAAAGCTAGGAACTCGCCGGTTTTTCTTTTCTTCTCTTTTATTTTATTTTATTTTATTTTTTATACTACAAGTATAATCAAGCAGAGCTCGCCTGTTGAGCCAACCCAAAAATGACCATTTCCCTTTTGCTTACGAGGAGCTCACCTATAAATTAGTTTAATTAACTTAATAAGTTATTTAATTACTTTAATTCATTAATCTTCTTCTTTAAAAAATACTGTGTTGGAAGAAATAGATCTTCCTAAAAATATTGATCTTCTTAATAAATGGACCATTCCTAAAATGGATCCAAAGGTTATTTATAAAATGGGTATTTTTGAAAAAATTGGTTTAAAACAGATTGTAAAAACCACGGAGGAGTCTGTACCTCTAAGTTGTGATGATATCACTTTACAGTTATTACATAGATTTGATATTGATATGTATAGATCTGAATAT
>JACGDI010005295.1:276909-298860 GCA_014898725.1 Jacaranda copaia
ACTTACATGTTTGCTTGCAACAGAACCCACTGAAGGTACTCATATGTGAAAGTAGAGCTAATTGAGTGCACACAGTCATGAGGTTTCCACATAAGGAACAATTGATCCAAACATTGGATCTACAATTGGTAAGAATTATTTCCATAATGTATTTAAATAGAGAAAAGGTCATAGGTAAGGGAGAAAGAATTTTTTTACCAGTCTACCAATGATGGCTTCCCTAAAGGACTTGAAGTCATCATCATAAGCCAAATCACATATTTGTACAGTCTAAATTGGAAAATCCACCTTACAAAGAAACCAATGATCACACATATCATTAACAGGAATGTAAACTCATTGATAGTACTCTAGATTGTTTGGTAAAGTTGTTAGGCCCTTCGAAGAATGTTTTGATTAATTTTTCATCACAATGTGTTTCTCGTAGAGCCATTTACTAGATAAAATTTCAGTAATCACTAAAACATTTATATAAGTAAAATGAGATTAAGAATAATTGCTTTATGGTACCTTAATGACTCACCAAGAACATCACTGAGAAATACCAACTTGGTGAATTCAAGTATTTATCTCGATGCTCCAATGTGCAAAAAAATCAAAGCCAATGATAAGTTGTTCCACATTAAGAATGTTAAGTTTGAACATCATAAGAAGATATAAGTACCACTTTGAGTAGGATATATAGTTGTTGATGACTTACACTGCCATTAAGCTTTGTATATGGCTTTAAACACATTACATTTGACCTTGAAAGATGCCACATTCCAAAGTCGATGACAAAGTCACTACAATAATAAATTTGGGTAATTAAGTAAACAAAATGTGATGGTAAAAGTAAAAAAATTGAATGCATAGTATGTTTGTTATTCATGTTGATAGTAAAGATTTAATTTAGCACTTTGGCAGTAATAATATACTCCAATGTCCAAACATCTATTACAATGCAAAAGGATAAGTTGCATCCTATATAGTTGAATTTAAATTTTTAGTTGCAGCACTATGCATAAATATTGGTCAATTTGAGTGTTACATTTGGGTAGAGGCTACAAGGCTGCGACCTGTAGAATTCACTCAAACATGGCTTCACAAAGTAGAAACTAAAAATATTATTGAAAGCAGTAGCTCATAAGAATGGTTAGGTGCAACTTCATTAGATATAATAGCAATAGAATATATATGCTAGCTGCACATTGTATGTAATTCATCATGGTAAAGCTTTAGTAGATCATGAATTCTGGTGGCCAGCATTATATTCATGACTTGCATATATGATAATCAACTGTAATCTTTGAAGCATGATCTTTCATAAAATGCACATTTGAGGTTTAGCATTAATAATGATTAAAGACCAATGTGTTGGTGCATTGGCTGAAATTTTGCAGCGATGTCACAATTAAGATGTAGGTTTGGAGTAAGAAAACCAAGGATAGTCTTGCACATTCCATGATCCAACACGAAAGCCATATTTATTTAAATTCAAAAATCCAACTATGATAGTAGCTCAATGCATCAATGCATTCATTGATATTAACAACACGGTAATTAGAAAGAAAAGTACCTCAAGTCTTGCTCACCATCAAAAAGAAATTTGGCTATTTCATCTTCATCCGCCATAGGGTTGAGTTTACCTGATGCACAGTTCACATGATTATCTGTTGGTCTTGAGCTACTGCTAAGGTTAATGTTCTTTTTAGAGGATGAACCATCAGCCTCAAGATCTTCATCAAATGATAACCCTCATGGTTTAAATATAGCAGAAGGATTAGCTTTTGCTATGTCATCTAGTGATTGGAATGAGCTTTGTAAATTTGGCATAAATGGTGTGCTTGAGTGCGCAAATTTGTTTCTCATAAATTTCTCTAAGTAAATTAAAGTTAGCTTCATGTATGAAGGATTTAAATTCCCTTGGAACATTGACCATAAATTCTTCCCTTCTATGAGTCATGTTTGCAACTTTTAAATATAGGTCTTTGTTCATTACATGCTCTTGTTGTTTGTTGTTACTTGTCTTTGATTGAAGATCTTGGACGACTTGCAATATACTTACATTTTGTTGTTCAAGTGCAGTGACTTGTGCACGCAATTTAATAACTTGAGATCACATTTGATCATCCCCTAAAACTAAATGAAGCGTGGATGTATCAAACTTGTTCACTTGTGAACCATCCTTCATGCCACATGATTCTAAAAAAATATCTAATTGGGTTTTAGAAGGGTCAAAATTGCATTACGCTCACATTACATCAGACTTGGCCTCACCCTTCAAGAAAATGTCATCCAATTTGCTATAAAAAGACTTTGGTGGCTGGCCACACTACCTTTGTTTTGTATCACTTGGCACTTTTCCCCTAAACTTCAATTATTGTGATGCCTAAAGTGTTGGATTTGCCTGTGAAGATGTGGCTTCACTGATGTAGCATGCCTAAGGAAAAACATAATATTACAATTGCAATTCATCATTAGTATTATTTATGAATTATAATGCTAACAATTTATTATCAAACAATGCAATAGAATTAGTATTATACAATTATATAATATGAAAAAAAACATGATATCTACACATGTAATAATTCAATGGAGCATCTAAAAATAGTAAAAAAAAAGTACATGGTGGTATTATGCTACCTTTAGGTTCCTATAACCACATTTGTTTTGCATATCTCTTGTTAACATGTCAATTTATTGGCATGTCAAATAGTCAATAAATGGGATCTCGATTTGAGTTTTGATACGATACCCAGTATCTCATGGTGATACACGAGCCAAGAAAAAAACTTGGTCCATAGGCACAAGTGCAACATATTGGATGAAAAATTAAATTAAAATGAAATTATAGTATGAAATTATGTGATACTTGCCAAAAGAACAGGCATCCCCTAAGGTATGTTTGTGGCTTTTTCTTCCATTGCAAAACAACCTCATCTATATGGTCTCAAACAAGTCGTTCCCAATTTATAGTCTTGACAAGGGGCAAGTCAACCAAGAGGTTCAGGTAGTGAACAAGTAAATTTTGTTTGCAACCCAGGAACAATACTATGCCAGATAATAGGGTCATGTACATGACCTTGAATTCAACACCATCACTTTGTTCCCTTTTGAACCTTTCTGCCAACTCCCCTAAATCAATTCTTCCCCCC
The DNA here is from genome assembly GCA_014898725.1 of Jacaranda copaia. NCBI lineage: Eukaryota > Viridiplantae > Streptophyta > Magnoliopsida > Lamiales > Bignoniaceae > Jacaranda > Jacaranda copaia. Next base: position 280,050 of record JACGDI010005295.1, read on the forward strand.
ATTACTTGGAACAATGCCTCAAATTTGTCAACTCCGTGTGTGTAAGTAAAATCAATCCAAAGATTTTTTGCAGTTTTAGGAATTTGCAAAATACAATGCACTGCTTCATCATCTATGATCATGTGCTTCCCATGTATTGTAAGCATGCTTGATGTAGGGTCATAATGTTCTATTAGCCATTTGATAAGTATGTGATCCAGTTGATTAATTTGTATCCTCATGAATACTCCACCCTATTTTTGTGATGGCATTGACTTGAGATGGCAAAAGCTACTTGTTTATGTCCAATACTTTTCTTAATGATGTTCTATGCTCCACTTGTCTCTCATATAGATATGAATGAAAATCATATGTCAATGTATATTTATTACATAATAAAAAAATAGACATACTAGATTTATTTTAAATATCCTAACCTATAACCTATATTATTCAATTGTAAGGTCAATTATTGGAGCTTGCATGAAGGCAAGCCATTGATGTGCCATGTAAAGGTACATGCTTGGTCTCTCTAGCCATTTGTTTGTTGAAATGTAACTTCTTTGTTTGTTGTGCCCGCCCTGTAACGTAACATAAAGAGCAACAAGTGAAATTGTAGTGCATTAAGTGTAAGTAAAATGAAATAGATTAAAGCGATGAATACAACAAATTCAATTTTTAGCATTTCATTGTCAAATGGTTTTAAGAATCTATTGTATAGGATAGAGAGTTTGGCCAAAGGCGTCATTTTATAGATGTACAGCTGTGGAGAGAATTTTTAAGGTGAAGCGATGACATCAATGGCATGGTTGATAAAAGCTGATACACATAAAAAGATGGAATATATTCATAAAACATAGACCAGGTTTCTGGGTAATCGAACATAAATCATTATGGCAATCTACTTTACTATTACCTCCCAAAGCATGCATACGTTTGGATTACCGTAGTGCATGTACAACTTGCAAAAAGGAAAATGAGTATATATTTATACACATTTGATATCTTACACATTAAATTAAGCATGTATAATCATTTTTGTGCATTTAATATTTCACTCCTACCAACTTACATTGTGCTTAGTGTATAGATATAAAGGTAAGGCTCTTAATGAAAGTTGATGTTAATTGCAATTGCACACCTTCAACCACTCAACTATCATGAAAAATCATATCTTCCTATTGTGTTTTGAAAGATGAAGAAAAGAATATGGACAGACCAGGAAGCTAAACACAGATGCTGTGGGTGGAAACCCGGTATGAAGAAGGATGTTATTGGATGGGGAGTAATAACATATCTTGTCTACAATTAATGCACCCCCTTTAATTCATTATTTTGTAAACTTTAAAATATTTGTTTGACTCTTTCAACCTTTATACAAATTTTAGCTCCTACAATTTAGTTGGCATGTATGTGTTCATATATTATTGCCTAACGATGATACTAAATTTTACTTACAAATGTATTAATGATATAATCAAATGAGAGTACTTAAGTTTTTCATGTGCATTTGTTTTACCTATGTTGATACTGTAATTGAATTTTATTTTGATTTGTAAATTGGCCATTTATTTGGGAATGTTTTGGTTCAAGCTATTTCTTGATTTAAAAATAAAAGGCTAGGGTAATTATGAGAAACTAATTGTTGGTATATAACTAATATTAATTTTGCAATTTACTAAATTCTATTTATGTCTAGATAAATTGTAGAACATTGAATTATCGATATATAAATAAAAGTTAATTAAATAAATTAATATAATTAATTTAATAAATTATTTAATCACTTTAAGTCATTAATTAATTAATACAATATTTGTTAAAAAAAATTAAGGGAGTAATAATCAAATAATTTTACTGAAATTTAATTAATTCCATCAACTATTATTAAACTTAATAGATTATTAAATAAATATCACCTAGGTAATACTAAATTATTTATTATAATTATTTAGTAATAACATAAATATTATGAAATTCAATTTATTTCATTTTTTGATATTTAGTTTAATTAAATTTATAAATATATATTAATATAAATGTGTATATATATATATATATATGAATGAGTTAGGTAAGAAAGTGATAAATGAATGAGTATATATATATATATATATGAATGAGTTAGGTAAAAAAGTGATAAATGAATGAGTAATATGATAGGTTGAGCGAGAAAATGAGGGGGTTGGGTGTGTTTTTTAGGGCATAGAAATTATTTTGGTGAATTGAGAATTTGTTTCCATATTGAACTTTTTGTATAGGTTACTTCAAAATTTATGGAAAACATAGGAGAACATAGTCTAATTAACAAGGTGACACTAGTTTCAATATTGGTATTTTTTTAATTATATGACTATATGATTTTAATTTAATTATCAGCTAAACGAAGTTAATATTTAAATTTAATTAAGATCAATGTAATATGTATATGATTCACAGCAGTATGATAGGTCAAGTCCCAACACGTTTAACCCCATATGGCTAGTACCTTAAAATCTAAATATGAACTTTAAAAAACTTAGTATAATGCTATGTCACAAGAACATCAGTAGTGCGGATTATAATACAATGAACATTAAATAGTAGACAATAACATAATAGATTATATTTTAAATGCATACATCCAACATATAAAAGAAGTTCACAAACTTGACCATAAAATAAGAAACATGAAAGAAGAAACATACAAGCCAAAGGGGCCTCACAAGGTTCCCAAAAGGGAAAATATTCACTAACACCAACATTGCATAGCCAATCTCACAACACACACATATATATATATATATATGTAGAACAACTGCCTCTCCAAATTCAAGCTTTCTTATCTGCAGAACTTGCTCGGTGCATGTCTTGACGATCAATGGATTTGGGTGAGTGTTGGTTGTTGCTCCAGCATGGTCATTTTGATCTTCATCTTTTATCTCGTATGGACGGGTAGTAGGAGATTCATCCACAACCCATTGTCTTCATTGTCTTTTTCATCTTTTTCAGAATCTGAATATGTTATGTACACACCCCTCTCCTTGTCTTCAAAAATGATTTCCCTTCCTATCACCTCTAGATACTTTATAAACCTTTTGTAATCTGGATCAATCTCATTTTTGGAGTCTGATGATATATAAATTATCTCTTTTGCCTTTCTGGTATTGTCATTATTCACCATGATAATGTTGATAATTATGATTATATAAGGAAAAAAATTCAGTTACCATTTTAACTTATTCAATAATTAACTGAAACAAGTCATACTTATTAAAGAAAAAAAAAGAATGAAAAAACTTAAAGAAGACACATTGAGAAGCATAGTAGCATCATGGTCATGATGCATTTTTGTAGAAAAGGAAATTGGGGGAAAAAATGAATAATATTTAATGATAATATTTGAGGCTACAAGCAATGGAGAGTGACCTATGAATTTCATTTCATACTTACCCATTCAGAAGCAAATTGGAGAATTTGGAATGGAAGAAATAGGAAGAATTGGAAATACAAAGATAAACAATTAGTATTTATTTTGTTGGGGAAGGCCATGACAATGATTTTAGGGGGCTTGCAATTTAAGTTAGAGTTGATAGGTGGCTGACATGCATTTAGTCTATCACCTATTGATTATAGAGTAAGGACAAGAAAAGCATGTGTGCATAGACTTTATGTAAATTTGAAAATATTAGGCTGGGATTGTTCGTGTTTGGATTAATTATTTTCTATTATTTAGAGAAAATAGTGAAAATTTTGTATTTATGAGATTGGAAAATTTTTATTGAGTAAGTTATTGTTTGTGAGGTAAAAGTATATTTATTAGAGTTTTAATTGTTACAGTTAGTGTGACAGATGAAAGTTATGAGATGGTGATCGGTTGTGTTATATTTTGTGAGAAAAACCTGTGAGGAGATGTTTGGTTATTAGATTTTTTATGAGAGAAATTTGTTAAGTGGTGATTGATTATGAGTTATGACATAAAAAGAAAGCATATGTAATACTCTTTATATAATATTTATATATAGATTTTTTATTAGAATAATCTAGATTTAATAAAATATCCTTTAGGCCATCTTATAATGCACATACTGAAATATAGTAATGAATTTATGTAATGCTCAATTAATTAAAATAATTTTATTTCAATATTAAAATATACATGCAAGTAATTATATAATGAAATAAGTTTTTTTATTTCAATAATAAAATATAACGTCTTAGTACGGATATATATTATGAAATAAATTTATTTAAATAATACAATATAATGTGTAAATATAATTATATAGTGCGGAAAGAAATTTATCTAAATATATTAAATATTTATCATCAAATATAATTATATATTATAAAAATAAATGTTGAGGCAATAATAAATCATTTTGTGCAAAGAAAATTATGTATTCGTTTGATAATTTTATGTAAATGTTAATCTATACATGTAAGTAATTAGAAATACTATGTGTAAATATAACTACATATTATGAAATTATCATTAAGAAATATTAAAATATAAGTGCCGATAATTATAATTACATTATCAAACTATTAGCCCTCTTTAAAGATAAACAATTAGCCCTCTTTTGCTTTTGGGGCATTCCGGCCATGAAAAATATTTTTAGGTGGCATGCAAATTGAGTTAGAGTTGATGGGTGGCTGACATGCATGTACCTAATAATTGTAGATCAAGGACAAGGCAAGCATGAGAAATGTTTGCTTCAAATAATAAATAAATAAATCTTTATGTTCATTCCATATTGAAAAATTTTAAGCACTTGTATAAAATGTTTGAAGATCACTAATTTCAATAATTATGAAAAGAATATAATAATGAGTAGATAAGTGAGGTGAGCTGGCATTTGTGGGATGGCTGGCCGTGGGTGATGTACAATAGGAAAGACATGTGCACCACAATAAATAAATGATTTATTTTATGATTTTCATTTAGTATGAGTTTGTATTTGACATGCAAATAAAATAAAACCATATCTTCTCTTAACTTTACTTTTATATTTCGATTAGCACTTCTTTTTAAGAAAAACATATGAAAATAAAATTTGATTTTATTAGAATCCTAATTATTAAGTTCTCCTTAAAATTTGTCGTAATATTTTTCATAATTACCAACAATAAGAATCATTTAATGCAGTTGACATAATCCTTAATCCTAATAATGTAATAATCTTATTACTGTTTGCTCATTAAAATATAATTATTTAACTACTTGTTACTTATGATTCATATATAAGTAAAACTTAGTTATTTATACAAAATAAATAATTCTTAATAAGGCTATATATAAGACTTAATAATGTATAATCAAATAAAAAAAATAAATAATATTATATTTGATGCAATTAGATCATCTTAAATTATTCCTTAATATAAATTTAATATATAAATAAAAAGTTTTTTAAATAAATTAATTTAATAAGTTATTTAATTACTGTAACTCATTATTTAAATAATACGTTATTTGTTAAATAAATTATTTAGTAATAATCTAATAATTTTACTTAAATTTAATTAATTATTTCAACAATTACTTTAAGCATATCAATATTACCTTTGGGGTTGGAAAAATGTCGTGAAAATGTATGAGAACAAAGCCAATGCAATTATGTAACAAGGCCATTGCCATTAAATGATTTCAATTTTTGGCTATCTATCATAGAAGAAAAGCAAAAAATATCTATTATAGATAATAACCTACTAGAATATATTAAATTGTACATTCAACATACATAAAGCATCCATATTACAAAACCCAAGTTGAAATCACTTTAAGCAAAAAATACAAATTGATGGGACCTAAAAAGGCATCGTAAGTGGAAAAAAGGATACCAACATCTCATACACAATAATGCACTAGACATATGGAACTATACTATACCCAAATTCAAGCCTTATTTTTTGTGGATTTAGTGAAGCTGCTTGTGGTGGATTTGTTATAGACAATCTTCTCTAGGTCTTTTGAATTATGCAAACATGCAACTATGGCTCCATCAAAACTTATTTCACTTTTTCTGTCATCATCATCATGCTCATCTTCATTAGATTTTTCATATTCTCCATATGTTCTATATATAGCCTTATTCTTATCCTCACAAACTACTTTATCTCCCACCACCTTCAAGCATTTCAAAAATCTTTTGTACTCTGGATCAATGTCATCTTCAGAGTCCGATGATAAAATATCCAATATTACTTTTTCCTTCCCTTTGTTGTTGTCATTGTTTGCCATAGAAGTACCTATAGTTTTCACCATGCCATGCAAAAACTTGATTACTATGATTTGTCATACATATAGATAGAATTAATGAAAAAAAAAATTGTAACATTATTATACAATGATAGAGTAAAAGAAACAAACATTCAAAACTTACCAGTGGACAATTAGGATATTGAAAAAAGAAGTGATAAATGTTGTAGCACTATATATGTATGATGAAAGAAGGGATAAAAGTCTGATGTTGAAACAATTTGAGAGGGTAGGAGTTTTGGAGCTTATTTATAAGCTCCCCGAAAAATGAAATGAACAATGTTGCAATTAAATTACTAACAACCACACACAACACCTACTTTTAAGTATTTCTTATATGTATGCATTTACTTTTGTTTTTTAACTTATTCACGCCTCATCTTGGTGACAAATATGGTACCATTAAAAATTAGATTGTTGGCCTTGGAAATAGATTACCTTCCCCGACATGGGATATCCTTGGCATGTAAGACCCAATATTTTGTACTTTTTGTAATAAAGGAAGGGAGAAAAAATTTCAAGTTAAGCCAAATAGCCCTTTTTGTTTAGAAGTTGACCATGCATTGTTTGGCCCTAGAAAAGCCCGACAAAGAATTCTACACCAGGAAATTAAATGCGATTTTTTTATGACAGCTGGAAGCCATGCATGGTAGGTAAAGGCAACCTTGTCCATGAGAAACATTAAATGGCCAGAAATTTGGAAAAAGGCTACAAAATAGTACATTTGTATGCACTTTTTTTACTTCCTATAAAATTAGTCTAAATCTTATAAATGGATACCTGTGGGTGACTCAAGTGCGGGTAAGAATGCATTAGATAAAATTCCCTGTGAATAAAATTATTTATTTTTTATTGAATATGAAATAATGGATCTATTACCCCTGACTATGGGTAATGGATGACTCACGAGCATCCGAAATAAAATTTAATTTATTTTAAAAAAATAATATTGATTTTTAATTTTACATAATATTATTTGAATGTTAGTTAAACAACATTAGTAAGAGAGGCAACAAGTTTCAAATATTATGTCAAACAAGTATTTTGAAGCATCTCAAATGTTTAGCTTGAAATCAACAACTTAATATTAAAACATCGATTAAATTTGAGATATATTACTTTTTGAAGCTTAAATTTAAATTTCATTATATGTCAACAGTTTCTTGAACTAACAATTTAAACACCACTGAAATATTGTGGACATCCTTATCAAAAAGCATAAATGTTACACTTTTTTAGTGGGCATAAGTACTTTTTTGTCAAGTCTATAAATTACTTTGACATACAAAGTAGCAATACAAATTTATGAAAATCCAATTAACCTTACATTATAACAACCCATTCAGTGGACATATGTAATCAATATATATACAAAGACACACACATTTGCTTGATTTTACACATAGTGACTCACTCTCTATCATACACCTACACACATTCACATGCTAATTTCTTTCTCTCCAACCCACCACCGAAAATCTTTCAAGTCAAAATCAAATGTGCATGCCATGCAAGTTCAAAACCTGTGGCTAGCTATTCTTACACTCCCTATGACAAGACATACATGTAGTGATTGATGGACGGTTGAATATTAGACAACAAACTTGGCTTTGCAAACACTCAATACATTTTACAAACATTAATTTTATATTTGAAATATACAACAATTTTAAACAGAAAGGAAAGAAAACAATTCTTTTTCATTGCCAATATAAATCCATATCTATGCAAAGTCACAACAAAAAAATTTATGTACGTATTACCTTCAACATTCTAAGGTAGTAGGTGGTGTGCTCTTCCTATTTTTCCCATCTCATTTCACAATTTTCAGTTTTCTGAAAAAAAAAAAATCATTCCAAACCCTCAAAAAATTCTGAGTATGGATTCTGATAATGTGAGAAGTTCAACATCTAGCATCAATTCATCTTTAAGATTTGAAGCATAGGATCCAACTTGCTTATGTGGTAAGTTAACAAAGGTGAGTTTTGCATTTACTGAAAACAACAACGGTCGTCGTTTTTATTGGTTTGAAAAGTTTCCATTGGAAAATTTTGATTTTTTTAAATGTGTTGACTCTCCACTATTAGGTCAAAACAAATTGTTTGGTTCAGTAGTGAACAAAAAAATTGCAGATTTGTAGAAAAAAAATGCACTCATTGAAAAAAGAGTGGTTGAGCTGTTAAGGGAGAATAAAGAACTAAAATCAATGAATTCAAAGTTGCAATGCATATCAAAAGATCTTCAAGGAAGGGTCTGTGTGCTTGAGAAGAGGAAGTAATCATAGATTCATTTCTATGTTGTAATAGCAGCGTGTATTGTAATTTTTGAGTATTTTTTTTCATTCAGAGTTTGCCATCCAAGTAATGGCACTAAATTTCCTAGGTTGCCACATTAAGATTTGGTTCCTTGGCAATTAAATTCACCTTATAAATTTCAAGTTTTTCCCATCCTTACTAATCGAATTGTTCTCATATCTATAATGAATTATTTTATGAGGTCTTATATTTTCAAAATATAATATGTTACTTCATTTATGCAAATGTGTCCTTATATAACAATCTAAAAAATAACAAGAATATTGTTAATAACATATAATTTTACATTGATAATTATGTATGCTTGTTACCTTATATGCGATAAGCTTTTTTTAACATAATATTTGTTGAATAATTTATATTTAAATATCTAGGTAGGCTCTTAATATTAAGGGATCCTCAATTTGGACAAAGGCTTGATAGCCGCTTTAATGGAGAATATTAAAAAAAATTGTGCATTCTCATACCAAAAAGAAAACAAAAAAAATACAAACGAATTCACTCTCTAACACAATCCTACAATATCTATGCAAAGGCTATTCTTGCACCCCTATGATATTGAAATATGAAAGGTGATTGGTGGATGGACAATAGTGTAATCTACATAAAAAGCTTGTAATTAAGCTTATACATAAGATTTGATAAAAAAAAAATGATTATACATAAGAAGGTTATAGAATGATAAAATTTATAAACACATAAAGTATATATTTATGGACACATATTTATATTTATAAAAACTTCCAATATCATGTTTAAAATAACACATATTTTGGCTTTTAGGTTTGTTTTATAATTAGAATGCAACAATTACGAATAATTAAATGAATACTTACTTTTAATTTGATTCTTCTTATCTCACATAATTAATCCATATAGAAAAAGATTTAAGAACTATTGTAAGAACAAGATATTTAAACAAATATACGTGATGTAGTTCCAAGGAGTGCATGAGTGGTAAAGAATCAACCAATTGAAATAACACTACCAAAGCACATACTTTTATAACATATCTAGAAAATTAAAAAATTTCTTTCTTATATGACCACAATCTTAAAACAATAAAACAAATGCCAATAAATATAATGAATTTTTTTATATGAACATATATAGTGTTTCTTGATTCATTTCTTGATATAATTTGGCGAATTTCCAAAAATTTATAAACATTAATAAAATTTTTAAAAATTCCATAACATCACTAATAATGTGCATTGAGTGGCAATTTTTTTCTATAATATTCAATTCAAATATAAGTTCCTTAACTATGATATATTTTCATTATTTTAGATGTACCATTAAGACAAACGTTAGCTAATCAGTGGACAATTTGTCTGTAATACGAGTCGATAATAAATTATTAATTAAAACTAAATAAGTAAATCAATTATGTTATTAAATACCGATTCCATATACTCTATTACTTAAAAATATCCAATCATCAACATTTGACTTTCGCTAAATTAAATTTAGAAGATAAAATTTTGTGACAACAATACTTAAATGATGCAAAACAAAATAGTTTTACATGACAGACTTATCTAGTTAGATAAAAATATGATTATTGATAATTTTTTATATATCTAATGAGATAAAAATGTATATTTCACTAAGAAGTTTATAACGTACAATTTTTACAAGCAAAAGAACTCTTTAGCTTCTTTATAACCCAACCACATCAAATTTACTCATATTTATTTATATGTGTACACATTTTATTTTTTTTTAAATCATCATCTCACATATGTTGTGTACATGAATAGTAGATTTAGTAAATGTTTAATATTCAATTCAAAGCAAACTATTACTTGTGTATATACATTTCTTTTACAATTGGAATATAAAAATTTTGAAAAAGTAAATGGATACTTGCTTGCAATGACATTCTTAGGATCTTAGATGCTCAATCCATGTACAAATTTTTTTAATGAATTATTATAAGAAAAAATATTAAAAAGGGTAATTAAACATCTTATAAAATATTAAATTTAGAATTATTTCACACATTACTAATCTTTTATCAAACTTTTGAAAAGTGTCAAGTAGGGGTGTCCATTGGATCAATCTGATCTATAAACTTGATGATCAAAACCAAGCCAATCGAATTGGTTCTCTTTGGATTAGGTAAACACTCCTACTGTCAACTATATATATCCTCTATAAAAGAATTTACATTAATTTATTGAAAATCAATTCTCCATTATTATATTGATCAAAATGGAAAATAATTATAATTAAAAATATTTAAATAAAGTAATTATATACTCAAAATTCATTTAAATAGAAACTTAGCGAGAGGATATTAGACTAGAATTAAAATATGTATAAAAAATAAATTATTATATGCTAATTCTCAATTAATAATATATTATTATACAAAATATAATATTCATATTTTTTAATAAAACTCTCATAATCTCTCTCTCTCTCTCTCTCTCTCTCTCTACATATGTAAATTACAATTATATACATATGAAATAATATAATAAACTGCGAAGTAATCATGGTATTCATCCACAACCCAAGTCAAGCATGGGTAATACAAATTTTGATATTTGAATAATAAATAAAAATAGTAGAATTTTCATTTTTCATCTCCCTCCATAATTTTCATTTCCCGAGACCCCTCTATGCAAAGCCCCATCAACCCCCACCATCCGAATACAGCAATAGAGAAGTAGGCTAAGTGGCGTCAAAGGTAACATCCGATGCTATTTTTCTTCATTTCAAGTGAATATCACACATTTCTTATGTTTTCATTTATGAGAACAATGTGTGGAGAATTGATTTACTCCTTCTATGTTCATATGAACAATTGAAAGCCTAAACATCTTCAACCCCCATGAATCTCAAGCAAAGGAAGGAGTACTTTTGGCGTAAAAGATATTCGATTGAAGTACATTCACATAAACCTTATTCAAAGGTACTCTACAGTAAAACCTGCAAAGCTTATTTTCTAAATACATGTTCTTTATTTTGGGTGTTACAACTTTATGCATATTTGATATGGGAAGAGAAGATAAGTCTGTTGAATTTGAGGCTTTCTTTTTGTTTACTATGATGGTGGGTTTTACATTGTTATGAAGGCCTATGTCCATTAGTGTTTGGATCTCAAAATGTTGACTTTGTGTATTTATAATATGAAATCAAGGCTTGGTTATTCATGGACCCCACTTGTATGAGAAACTGCATGAACTATTGGCCAATGATTAAATAAGTATGTTGTTTGCTTGGAACACAATTGGGCTACTTTTTAAATATATGTTACTTCTTTTTGTTTACATGTTTTATATTAGATGAGAAGTGAAGTGGTCTGAACTTGAAGCTTTCCTTTTTTTTTACTATGATAGTAGGTTTTGCATCATTATGAATGACTATATCTATATGTGTGTGGTTCTCAATAATTTGACTTTGTGTAGTTTAGAATATGAAACCATCATTATTCCTGGTCCTCACCTATTCGGCAAATGCTTGAACCATTGTTGAAATGATGAAATGAGTATATTGCTTTGCTTGGACCATGATTGTGCTTACCTAAATTGATAGTACTGATAGTGCTAAGCAAAATTCAACTGTTATGGGGACCCTTAGAAGATAAGTACATAATTCTAGGTAAATGACAACAAACAATAGGATTATGGCAGATATTACCCTAAAACATTATTTTTATAACATCTTATTATGAATTAGTTGATGCCACCTACTTAAGTTGGCACCTAGCATAAAGAAAACCTGACATGTATTGTTTTTAACTTTTCTAGGTGGAGTTTTCTTTGGGTTGGTTTCGTTTTCTTACTTATTCACTTTTGTTTTGAATTTATCATCTTGTACATTTTTGTAATTTTGTTCATTTTCTCGAACATGATTACACGCTTGGCATTTGCAATTGTATCTAAAAAATCACTTAAAGAGCCAAAAACTTTTCAATCTGAAACTTTGAATTAAATTTTTAATCTTGAAAATCAAGATAAATTTTAGTGTGGAAAAATCAAATTTGGCTTATGGACTACTTTCATCACTTTCCAACTTATCAAGCTACTAATTTTTGCATCCATGGTGGGCTTAACCAATTTTCATATGAATCCCTTTTCTTTTTTTCTATTTAATTTGATGTTCCCTTGGTCAAAGCTTGATGTAATTGTGCACATACGAAAGAAAATAGAGAAACTAAGAAAATAAAATAGGAAAATAGAGGGAAGGAGAACAATATCACTTGAAATTAAGAATTATCTGGGAAAACATGAACTATACCCTGGGAAAAGAGTATCACCTAAAATCAATAATAATCTAGGAACACATGAGCTAACTAGCATAATTAAACTGAAAGCTAATAGCCACTTCCAACTATTGGTCTGAGTCTATAATTGAATAAACTATTAACAACAAACAAGCTTAACCATAGCTTATGCAAGAATAGGTGGTAGATTAGACTACCGAAAAGTATGCCAGAACTTTTGCTTTTTCTCTTCACTCTCTCTAAATGCTTTGTATTTGTCATGCTCTTGTGTTCTTAAGATAAAAATATTTATTCTTATATTGCAGGAAAATGCCACCAAAATGGCTCAAACTAATTCCAATCCAAAAAATAAGTCTAAAACTAGATCTACTACTAACTTCAACAAATGAAAGTTTGTGTCTGCCGCTACTTCTGAGAGGTATAACCAATCAGTAGTCCTTAAGGTGCTTATTCTGGAATGTGGATTTGATGCCCACCCAGAGAGTATGTACAAACAATTCTACACCTTCATTAGTGCCAAGAAATGGAAACAATTCATTGGGTAGCCTTCAGCAACATCCATTCTAGTTGTTCGAGAATTTTATGCAAATCCTTATGAACACCAGGATGGAATGATCTTTGTTCGGGGGTGTCAAGTTCCATTTGATAGTAAGACTATCAACAAAAACTACAAGACAATGAAATTTGAGAATGATGAATACAATTGATACATAGTTGAATCCTCCAACTTGGATGAGGCAACCGTAGTCGTCTGCCCTGAAGGAACGAAATGGAAATATGGTAAGGGGCAACATAAATCCTTTCCATTGACGTATTTGGATAGAAATGTAAAGGTGTGGCAACACTTTGTAGCAGCCAAGATGTTGCTTTCCACACACCTATGTAATGTGTGCAAGGATCGTGCTATACTCCTATTTGCCATCGTGACTGGGAAATTCATAGACATTGGTAAATTGATCTACAATGGAATCTTCAATATGGCACAATCAAAGCGATAGAGGCCTATATATCCTAGTCTGATTACTTCTTTATGTCGTCGAGCAAGAGTTGTTGTGCAAGAAAATGAAGAAACACTACAAAAGAAAAATCTCCTAGATGACATGATCATTAATCGGGTATTGCAGGGAAGTGATGATAATGATGCTGGTGGCCCTTCCAAAGTGTACAAACTCCCTCATCCATCCAAAAGCATGAAATTGAAGGAGCATATGATGCTATTGGAATACAAATTGGAGGCACATTTAAGTACCACAATGCATGCATAAGATCATTTGAGCACATACTTTGTTTTATTGCTGCATACATAGGGGTTAGCATGGATACATTTCCTACACTACTAGAGCTTGAGAAAGTTTATAATTCATCCATATCCAATGAATCAAAAGATGATGATGCTGAAGGGGATGACATAAATGAAGGCCAAAATATTGATGGAGATGATTAACTTGTTGGTCATATTTGTGCTTTCAAAATGAATATTTTGGCTTGTTTTCGTTGTTCTCACTAATACTATTCTTACTATTTTTATTATGTACGTTGGGATATTTCTTAACTTGTATTGACTAGTAATCACCAAAATTTAAATGCTAATGGATTGTATTTGAATATTGTTGCTTGTAAGGAGTATAAAACATAGCATTTTGCTCGTTTGTACAGAGGGATTATGTGGTTGGAAAAATTCCAGTTTTAGTACTTGCTATTAATGCTGGTTTGATTTTGCTTTGAATACTGGAATTAGGTTGAATAATTTTGGGGGCAGATGTAGTAAGGTTGCAAATTTGTAGCCAAGTAGCTGAAAATTCTTATATGATTTTGGAATGATGAGCAGAGCATCTTACCTTTGATTTCTTGTTGTGTGCTACAAATGAAGAATTCTTTTACTACCTAGGTAGGGCATTGTGTGCTATGACATGCAATATTTAGATGATGCCATAAATATGAAGTTACAAAGACAAGTTATGAGCAACTTTTGATCTATGTGGTTTTGAGAACTTGAATATTTGGTTGAATTAGGGGGTGGAAGGAGATGTGGCTGTAATGCTTAGAGGAGGGATAGTGCCACTATGCACTTTGAATGTCATTTTCAAATGCATCGACATATGTTTCATCGTCTATGACTCTCTTTCACTACCACTAACTTTATTTAGGTTAATTAAGTCTCAAACGTTTTGCATCTATTGCTAGTAGTCCAAGCTTTGTGATATTGTCTCAATGACTTCATAGAGGAGATGAATTTGGTTCCAAGTTACCCTGCGTGGGAGTATAAAAAAGAGTAAATTTATTGACCATATTTCTAGCACTTCTCTTCAATAAAAAGATGAAAGCTTTTATGATTATAGAAGTTAGATAATCCCTCATTGTTAGACTAGCTTTTCATAAATTGACCACATCGTGGAACTTTTCACTCGGCAAAAAGTCCCATGACCCTGCATTTCATCAAGGCTACATCAACAGATTAAATGATTCCATTGGCAAAAAAGGCTAGTAAGTTTCAGTCCTTATAAAATCATCCGTGCCTCAGCTAGTAGCTAGTTTCACCAGTGGCCAAAAGCTATTCATTTCACTATGAAACTTTTACTCCAAACATAGAGTTCAAAACTAAAATTAATGCATAGTAGAGAATAATATGTCATATAGTAAAGATAATCACGATAGTTTTACAAACAAATGTACATGATGATAAAACAAAGTTAAATGATTTTAATACTACAAAGCAAAATGGTATGATGTCCAATCAACCACTAGCTTTTTATATTATAAATAATACAATTGTAATTGATTTCTTGCATCAATGTTCACTATCTTAAGGTAAACTTTTGGATGGCATTCCATGATAATAGAAATTGAACATGGAAGGAATACCTATACCATGATCCAATCTAAATGTTGGATATATACAAGACATGCTACTTTCTATCTGACCTCAGACAAATATACAAACGTACTTAGACAATATCAATGTTGTACACTCCACCAAAATTATTTCATAAACTATTACAATAATACATAAATATTCTAAAGTCAATAGACTTACATATTGAGATGGAATCATGAATTGAGGAACATTTCCAAATGGAGCATAACTTTTTGAAGCTTGCACATTATTTTAACCATTAAACTGTGACAACATCAGGCAAAAATTAGTTGTATTATATTTCTCCAACATCACTTCAATACATTTACTTGAATTGCAACAACTATTAACATTGACATGGAGAAACATATAGTTTACACTGCTACTAAAAGACATCATCAAATAAGTTATAGGTACATTACAATGTTGCATTTTCTACATCTGTTGCACAAACCTTAAGCTACCACTAATGCCTAGAACTATCATATTTAGTGGTGTTGAGCTACGTACACCACTACTACCATTATAATTACTAGTTCCATTTATATCCTCTATTGGCACCTATGCATTAGATTGTGCTATCTCAAATTTATTTTTATCTTTCCTAACCTTATCATGACTGCATGGTTTATCCTTCTACCACATATCTCCACTATTTTCCTTCATCACCAAATTATTCATGCATGTGCTTACCTTATGCCCATGTTCACTGAACATAAATAATAGATAAAAATAAAACCAAATACAAATTTCACCAATTAAGCAAATTATATGTAAAGCAAATATATATCAGAATATCAAAGGACTCTATCACAATTCCAATGCCAAATAAAACATTTCAAATTTATATTTAACTTACCCACAGGCACTATATCTTTGTTGCTTGACCTCAGATGAACCTTTCATCTTAATTCTTCTAGGGTCACGCACATGTATCAAGACTACTTGATCGACGCATCCCAACCTCCTCTTTAGGATCAACATGATTCAATACAGGTTCATTGACATAATCACCATCGTCGTTTGTTTTATTTAAAAGTTCATCCTTTGCTTCATTTCTCAACTTTTTGACACGAGTAATTAAAAATGCAGTCCCCGCTTTTGATTGAGATGAGATGTAAGATAGGCTCAAACACTCCTTTGTTAATTGTGTGAACCTAGTGTGTTGTGTGTCATTTACTGGTATAAGTGATGGAAATTTACTTCTCAACTTCGACCTAGTCTTTATTAGCCATCGTGAGTGTATGCCTCCATTTGGTAGCTGAGAGAACTTCAAGCACTTAAATCCAGATATAACATGCTAGCAAGGCACTCCCTAAGATTCCAACATCATGCAATCACATAAGTATTTTTCTTCGTCCAAGTCAATATTCACAACATGGCGTGTGGCCTTTGGGTTATCATACATGCCAAAGATAAACTCATGCTTCTTTTCACCTAGTTATGCCTATCCTCTAAAATAAGCCTTTGCTCAACTTTAATTTCATCATGTATAACATATAAAATCTTCCTTGAGTAAATATTCGCTATATGCTTCTCTAAGCTCACGAGGGGACCTTGCCTCAACTTAGGTTTCCTCGTCTTACACTCATTTTAGTTGTAAATGAATTCACTCCAAATTGTTTGCAAAGTCCTATTATAATGCTTCAAAAAATCAGTTAAAGTCAGAGATTGATGAACTGACAATTTCAATAATGAATTTAGTGACTCCGCTCATGGGGTGGTTCTCATCCTCGCTAAGAAAATTTCTCTAAAATATGTTTCACACCACATCTCTCTTTTTTCATAAATATCAACAGCCTATGGATGATCTTTTACCCCATTTTCTTCAATCAATTGAGACCAGGATTGTTCAAATTCCTCAACAGTGTTGCGCTTTTTTAACATTCTCATAAACTCATAACAAAATTTAGTATTTCTCACTCTTTGTCTAATATTCCTTCCTAAATGCCAACTGCAAATTCCATGGGTAGCTTGTGGAAATTCATTTAGAATTGCAACACACATTGAGGAGTCCTAATCAGTAACAACTAAAATTGGTTATTTTTCGTTCATTGCCTTGACAAACATTCTCAACAACCAACAATACGATTTAATTGTTTCATTATACAAAATTCCAGTTGTAAAGACACAAGTCAAACAATGATTATTGATACCAGAGAATACACAAGTGGAAAGCAATATGTATTGGTCTTATACGTACTATCAAATACCAACACATCTCACAATAATTCATATTTAGCCCTAGACATTCCATCACACCAAAAACGTTTCAAAAGTACCCCCTCCTCATCGACTGTATATTTGAAGAATAGTCCTTCATTCATTATCTTCATGTTTTCCAACATACACAATAATGTTTTGACATCTCCACCTACAATTCTTCCTTGTCTCTGCTTATATAACCAATTATATGCGTATTTTCTTTTAAAAGTAATTCTTCCAGGACCTTAAGCTAATGTTTCCCAAAAATCCAAAACAATCAATGGTTTAATGCTGTAATCAGTCATCATTAGTAACATCGACTTATCAGATGATGACAAATACCTACATCAAATCAAATTCCACAGGCAACTATATATCAAATCATTAATTACATTTCATATTTATAACGTAATTTCAAATCATTAATTACACAAATATATATTATACCTCTTGCCACACCCTTCAAATGAATGATTAATGTGTGGTTTGAATCTTGTAACAATATATTTATTACAATGTCGATCATGTGATACACAAAAACTAGCTTCACATTCACATCTAAAGTCAGGTTTTGGCTCTCGAGAAGTACCAATCCTAACAACACAAGCCCCACAAAAACCCTTATAATTACAAACCTACACCCTATTTTTTACTTGACCATTTATGCTTTTTACACTCTATTTTAGAATTCGAATGACAACAATATTAGCATATGCATTATAAAATTTCTCTGTATCATCTATTATGGTAAACTTCAATTGCCTAGCAACCTCCTTGTACACATCTTTACATCAACCAAAATCATAAAAGTCCTCACTCTTAAGTTCATCTTTATCACTAAAAGAAAAATTACTATTAGGATTGGAGCTAAATTCACCATCTAAATCACAACCATCAACTACATCCATATTCCCAATTCCTCCACTACATCATGACAAATTAATACATGACAACAAGAAAATAGATGATAAACAACAACT
>JACGDI010005295.1:304766-348888 GCA_014898725.1 Jacaranda copaia
TCTACTCTCACCCAACTGTGAGTGGAGATTTGTGATCTCTGCCTCCAGTCCCTCGACCTTCCCCTCTAAGGTCTCGACCACGTAATGCAACCTGGAGTTCTCATCCTCCAGTGCATCCAGTCACTGTTTTGTAGTACCAACCCGTCTTGGGGCTTCATTCTCTTGGCCCACCATATTTACGAAAGCTGCAGGTTCTAGCGCCATCGCCTCAGCCTCGTGGATCAAGAGCTGAGGCTCTGATACCACCTCTCACAGGCGCTCCTTAGGAGTATGTACAATAGCGCACTGTGCGGTGAGTAGCTGGCCGCTTGGGAGCTACATCCGCCAAAAACTCAATAACCAAAACCAACGAGAGCCCAACTACTGTCAAGTTCGATAATCGACAACCCATAAGAGCCCAACAACTGTCAAGCTCAATGACAGTCTACCAACAAGAGCCCAACCACCGTTAAGCTTGATAACTGTCAGTAAATAAGAAAGCTTTAAGAGGCACGATCAACTGGAAAGAAAGCTTGCATTCATTGATGAAAATAGCATTACAATATTTACAATTGCCAGAGAAACGACAGACGTTGAAGGGGACTTTAGCAAAGTACAATACATCTCAGCTTCAGCTACGCATTCCCCCCTATAATAGGCTAAAAAAAGATTTCTATTGTGACAGCACTAGATATTGAAAAGCTGAAAATTACAACAAAACGATAGCATCCTGCCTACATATTTACAAGAGGGAAAACAAAAGAAAAGGCCTACACCTAGGACATGGTAAATGAACTCCTTGGAGTGCAAGTCCATTGATGTAGGTTGATTGAGGGGCCGAAGGGGCGGCCTGAGTGCCTTGTAGATGGTCAAGGAACCCGAGGGCGAGGGCGACCCTTGACACAAAGGAATCCAAATTTCATTTGAATTTCATTTGCATTTTAATTACATTTGCAATCTTATTTCAAATTAATTAAAATGCCACCTCAAATCTCATTTGAGTCTTCCCTCCAAAAATATATTCCTCCTAATTAATCAAATTAAACTTTTTAATTTAATTAATTATGCTTTGACTTAGCTCTTTAAGTCAAACTAGCTTAACTCTTTAAACTTAATTGTTGACTCAACTCTTTAAGTTAATGTAACCAATTGATGGTTATGTTGACACCAAATAATTAACTCCTTAATTATTAATCTAATTTAATTCTTTGAATTAGTTGATTAATTTAACACTTAAATCAATCAAGCCAAAATTGACCTTCAAACTTGGTACCAAAATTTGGTCCACTAGGATAGGGAGATCCCTTTTCTAGCTCCTCAAAAAATTCTCTCCATCAATTAGAAAGCTAATTAGATATTGTGTGTGGCCCAATAGTTTCTACCATTCATTGGACATGGGCTCACAACACTTTGTGACTTTTGAATATCTTATATTCATTTTAGTTTAAAACTCCTTTTAAACTAGTTAACTCAATTCCATGGTCGATGTCCAACCTCAAGCCCATAAAGCCTAATTAATCAGCCAAAATGAATATTCTGGGGAAACTATCATCGCTTTACGTGTGCCATGCAAATACGTTCCTTCCGTTTCCTATCTCCTAAAAAAGGCCTATGGTAATATATTTGTTGGCTCCCTATTAGCCTAGATACCATGTCTCTATTCTTAATGTTCAAATCCATTTGTGTGATCTCATCTTTGGAAAACTCATTTTTCAAATTGTCACACTACCTTGAGCAAGGATTTCTTGGAATCAATCATTATAAAATACATAAGAGATGTACTCGCCTTTCACAATAATGAGGTGTCGAATTTCATCTTAGATTTCACAAACCTTCATGCCAAGTGGCTCATACCCAATCTCAACCAGATAGATCCGCTAAGTGGTCAAGGATGAGTCAAAGCATGAGGACCGGACACAAGGTTACCACGGATCCTTTGGTCAGAAGACTAATAATATGCACTATCGTAAGCAAGAGACTTAGCCATTACTGAGTTGCCACTTCAGCTATTTAGTGGATTCTCCAATAGGTCTTCAATGCCTTGTTCTCTAACAAGCATCCACTAATATGCACCCGTATCTCATACAGTTGCTCATGGAATGGAGCAATCTCTAACCGTTGAATTTATACATCGTTAGTGCAAGTTTATTCGGATCTTAGATGCCTTATCTCATAAGATCCTATGACTTGAAAATTTTAAGATCACGACCATGTAAGACTTATTCCATGGTCACCAAACCAAGTCCCATAGTCTAAGATGATCTAAGAGCTTCATCCAAATGCAAGTGAAGTATAATAAAACATAAGATAAAGGTAGCCATAAAGAGAATATCATCAAAGCAATAGTTTGTACAAGGACAATCTCATTGGCTTACATGACACTATTTTAATAATATCCCACTTGCCCTAAAGTGAATATCCCATGGCCTTAAGACCCATCTTCTCAAGATGTCCTTCAAAGACTTTTTGCGATAGGGGTTTTGTCAGTAGATCAACTATGTTCTCTTCTGAGGCACCTCTCTCTACTTAGATATCACCTCTATTAATGATCTCTTGGATCAAATTATATCACCTCAATATGTTCTTAGATTGCTAATAAGATCTTGGCTCTTTAGCTTGCGCTATCGTTCTATTATTGTCACAGAAGACAATAATTGGCTTAACAATGCTAGGCACCACATTCAAATCTTAAATGAAAATTTTCATCCAAACACCTTTTGTTTCGAGGGATCATAGAAGTAAAACCCATAAACTCTCTTAGGTATCTCACAAACTTGCACAAAGTGGATCTACTATCCAATTTATCCCCAATTGTACGTCTCACGTAGATGGGAGATCCCCAAACTTTTAGATGGTGGTAAGAGGGTGCTTGCCATGCCATATCTCATATGGTGTTTTTGGTATTGACTTTAAAGGTACTACATTTAGTAATCTCGTAGTCGTTTCTAATGCGTATCCCCAAAAAGATATGGGTACATCAGAAAAACTTATCATGGAACATACCATGTCTAACAAGGTATGGTTTCTCTTTTCAGCTACTCTATTAAGTTAGAGAGTGTGGGGTGGAGTCTATTGAGGGAGAATCCCATTCTTTTTAAGATAATCCAAGAACTCGGCACTTAAGTATTCTCCTTCTCAATCTAATTGAAGGGCTTTAATGCTAAGTTTTTTCTACTTTTGGATTTTATTTTTATGTTCTTTGAACTTTTCAAATACCTTAGACTTGTACTTCATAAGATACATGTGTCCGTACTGACTATGGTCATCGGTGAAAGTGATGAAGTAAGAATAGCCATCTCTCTCGCTAACTTTTAGTGGTCTATGGATGAAATCCAAAAAACTTATGGATCGCTTCTTTGTCCTACAAATGGAACTTTGGTCATTTTTACCTTTAAACAAGATTCACAAGTGGGAAGGTCGTCAATGCCACTAAATTTTAGTGCTTTGAGAGCTTCCAACTTGCTCATCTTATTCTTAGATATATGGCCAGTCTTACATGCCATAGAATGGCATCTTTTTAGATATCTAGCTTCTTTTTATTTGTTTGATCATGCATTAGAGGAGTGGGAAAATCAAGCATGTATAATCCATTAACTAATATACCTTATGCAATTAAGAAACCATTCCTTAATGCTTTCAACTTTCCATTTGATATTGAAAAATCAAATCCTTCATTATCCAAAATAGGAATTGAAATAATGTTCTTAACAAGATTAGGTACATAGTAAATTAGATCAAGAACAATACAAGAATTTCTTAAGTCTAGTGTTACTACGCCTTGGACCTCGGCTACAACTCTTGCTTCATTTCCAAAGTGGTGGATCATATCCCTTTCATGTAGACTCCTTCTTCTTTCCATCCCCTATAAGGAGTTATAGATATGAGAACCACATGAGGTGAGGTATCAAATACGTATGAGAAAGAATTAGTTGTCAAATGCACCTCAAAGAAAACACATACCCTTCTCAAGAGTAGCTAGGTAAGCTTTGTAGTTTCTTCTCCAATGACCCTTTTCACCACAATGGAAATAATTTGCATCTATTTTACCTTTATTCTTAACTCTCTTAGAACTCTTCTCAGGTTTTTTCTCTTTTTAGGAAGAACTCTTCTTCCTCTTACCTCCCTTTCTAGGGCCCCTAAGACCTTCAGCTTGGAGGAGGATGCCATCGTAAGAGCTTTTTTTTTTCTAATATTGCCTCTACGATCACTAACATATTCACCAATTCATTGATCATAACTATTTGCTTGGACATATTAAAGTTCACAATGAATTGGTCAAATGAGGGTAGCAACGATTGAAGGATCAAATCCACGTAAAGGTCATTATCCATGATTACGTCAAGTTGTTCAAGCTTTTTGATGAGTCCAATTATCTTTAGCCCATGATCATGGACACTCACCTCTTCACTCATCCTTATCTTAAAGAGCTCCTTAGACAAAGCAAACTTTTCGTGTCTTGTTTGAACACCATACAACTCTTGTAGGTGCATGTAGGTCTTAGAAGCATGTTTCATGTGCACATGAGTCTTTTGGAGTTCATTAATCATGGATGCCAACTTGAGGCATCTAACTTGTAGATCATTATCGAAAAATTTTGTGAACACTTCACGAACCTCATCGGTTACATCATTACCCAAAGTGTCTGGTGGAGTTTGATCAAGAACATATGTCATCTTATCGGAGTTAAGAATTATCTTAATGTTTTTCAACCAATCTTGGAAGTTAGGCCTTGTGAGTTTATTGGTTTCCAAAATGCTTGCGAGTGGATTATTAGCCATTTGTTTGTTGAGGATTTCCAAAATCTACATGAGGTAAAAAAAGAGAATTAGTATGTGGTTGAGTTTGATATTAAAACATGTTCATGGTCTTTCAAGCATGTTTTTATTCCACTATATTATCAAATCCTTTACCCATAAGAAAAACTCGAAAAATCACATTTTCTAGTGAGAATTAAGACCCTAATGACTTACCAATGGACCCCTCTAACCGAGTGCCATCCACGAGCAATCGAAGGGTAAGCAACTTTTGCTAATTACATCTCATGCAACTCTTGATATATTTTACCTCATTTTTCATATAGACCCACGTGACCGTATGCCATCTACACGACTAAGTGTTAACTCAAACCCACCAGTCAAACTTTATCTCAAGATGGCCTCATGACATCCCCCCATGATCGAGTGCCAATGCGTAAGGGTTCCCAAGTTAAAGGTGCATCTTATGCCAAGTGTATGCTCACAGCTTTCCTCCTAAGTGTGACCCCCGTGACCAAGCCATCACATAAAAGTGGTAGCATCATCATGGCATACACTATTGGTGGAAAGCTTGGATTAATTAAAACTCTTTTAATTTGTATCCATTTTGACTTAATATTAAAAATACTTAGATGTTCTAAGTTGAGTTTTTCTTTTTGCTTGCAAAGATCTCATTATTTTATCTTCTTATTTAGGTTCTCTATATCCTAATCATGCATCCCATATATCAATAAAATATGAAAAACATAAATAAGTAAACAGCCTAGCATGCTCCTAAAGTGGGATGATCATGAGCCTAACCAAGTGATGCACTTAGAGCCATATGTACATCACTTAAGTTGATTTTAAGTGGGTTGAATTAAACTAAACTATTACATGAGTGTATCCTATACATTCATGGGTCTTCAATTGGCCTCCATGCCTCCATTGGACTCCTTGCTCCATGCAACATTTACATGAAATGGAAATCCTCACCCCTAGAAGCTCCACTCTCATAACTTTTACAAGATGGAAAGAGGCATGCAAGCCCCATTTAATACAACCCATTTTAACAACTTTGAAACAGATAAAATCAATTTAAATGGCTCATGATCATCCACATTCATTCATCATTCATTCAACAATTAAATGACTAACAAATAAATTTTAAATTAACAATTAATTCCATCAATTAAATGCTCATCTCATAAACAAATAATTGAACCAAGCATAATACTTATGCTATTTATTGGAGATCAACTTTAATCAATTTTCAAAAGCATTCAAATATGTCAAACATGATTTTGAGGCTTAGCACAACACTTGTGCAACCAATGTGTGTTGTGTAAAAACTTGTTGAGCGTTAAAGGAGTTGAGAAAACAACTTAAAGCTCACCAATAACACCCAAAATTGGATTGCTTGGCGGCCCTTGGTGCATTGATCAACAGCCCATGAGCACAACACACACATGCTACCCAACTTGTGCCCAGGGAGCTACCAGCAAACCTGGCTTTTGGTGTTCAAAATTTGCTAAATGTTCTCTCCACTCAACTTTTATGCACCAACAAATTAAGCACATGTTCTCAATATCATAACACACATTTCAAATCAATTTCCAAATTCAAAACACCTTTTAAAATGGGAAATAAAAGTGCCCAAACATGCTTTCAAAAATTGGAAAAAGTAAGAATCAAATTCTTCAAGTAATCTCCAACATAATTCCAATCAAATTGGATCCAAAATGGACCAAAACTCTTTCAGTCATAAGCCAACATGCTATATCAACATGTAACATCAATTAATACCAAACCACTTTTCAACATTAATCACTATGAATTAAAATATACTAACTACATGAATTAATGCTTAAATCACATAATAGCATGCTTTTAATTCATCAATCAAGGAGCCACATACAAATCAGCCAAATTCCCAAATCCATCAATTAAATCTAGAATATGGTGACAAAGATCAAACCATCACATGAATTAATCAACCAAGCAAAATCCCAATCTAAGCATGACTTTGGCTCCGATACCACTTAAAAGCAAGATAGGTACTATGATCTATAATCAAAACTTCAAAACATAAAATAACTAGTGCCTACAAGCATTACAGAGATCTAATCATAGCTTGAATTCAGATTTAGACAGAGAATTACCTTGATAAGTAAATCCAAAAAGAAACAAGTGAACACTTCACCGATTCCAAATTCAGTCGGTTTGTGGCATAATGAACGCATTGTGATAATATCCCTACCAAATTGCCTCCAAATATTTTGGAAAAATTACTAAAGATATCCAACACCTTGGAAAATCTTCAGTAAAAAATTAAGATCAATTGGCCATCTGAAATGTCCTGGAGAAAATTACAAAATCGGACCTCATGCAGAAAGCTCTCCAGAAACAGAGCAAGGCACACATCTTGCCTCTATTAAAATAGTCCACACACCAATGAGACTTCTTTAATTCTCTAATTCATAAGCTGGAATAGACCCAGATAATTGGGAATGGAAGAGGCCAAAAATTGGTAGGAGGAGGAAGAAAAAGCTAAGCCTTCGACTCATGAAATGCTAGCTTGCACAAGGGGTTGTTTTTAGAGGGAAAGATGAAATATCTAATTCTTCACACCTTTTGCACATCTTTTTCTCTCTCTAGACATATACCTTACTATATTTACATATATGTGGATTTGTGTGATGCCAAGGTGGCATCACACATTCCATGAGGGGGGGGACCAAGATTGCTTAGGTGGCAAGGGAATCTAAATTTCATTTGAATTTTATTTGCATCTTAATTATATTTGGAATTTCATTTCAAATTAATTAAGATGCTATCTCAAATCTCATTTAAGTCTTCCCTCCAAAAATATATTTCTCCTAATTAATCAAATTAAACTCTTTAATTTAATTAACTATGTTTTGACTTAGCTCTTTAAGTCAAACTAGCTTAACTCTTTAAGCTTAATTGTTAACTTAACTCTTTAAGTTAACTTGACCAATTGATGGTCATGTTGGCACCAAATAATTAACTCCTTAATTATTGGTCTAATTTAACTCTTTAGATTAGTTGATTAATTTAACATTTAAATCAATCAAGCCAAAATTTACCTTTAAAGTTGGCACCAAAATTCGGTCCATTAGGATAGAGAGATCCCTTTTCTAACTTTTTAGAAAATTCTCTCTATCAATTAGGATGCTAATTAGATTTTGTGTGTGACCCAATAGGTTTTATCATTGATTAGACATGGGCTCATGGAATAGAGCAATCTACAACCTTTGGATTTATGCATTGTTAGTGCAAGTCTATCTGGATCTTAGATGCCCTGTTTCATAAGATCTTATGAATTGGAAGTTTTAAGATTACGACTGTGTAAGACTTATTCCATGGTAACCAAACCATGTCCCACAGTTTAAGGTGATTTAAAGGCTTCATCCAAATGTAAGTGAAGTATAATAAAGCATAAGATGAAGGTGGCCATATAGAGAATATCATTCAATTAAGATTATCTTACAAGGTAATAGTTTATATAAGGCTAATCTCATTAGCTTGCAGGACACTATTCCAACAATAGTTACCTTATAACTTCAAATATATGATATGTCGAATATCTAGTTATGGTAATATGTGTTGGAATGATTGGGAACATAAAGACATATATCCTACCACTTTTGGTGTTATTAGTCCTAGTATAAAGCCCTTATGCGTGAGGCAAATGTATCACTCCGACACCCCTCCTACACCACTGAACATATCATCACCAAATGCATCGTTCTGATCATACTTCATTCCCTAATGATTATAAAATAGGCAGATTAGGTAGAATGGAGAATGTTCCCTCATGCGCTGAGAAAAATACCAAAAATTTGGAAAAAAATACCCAGTTCCATTATATATGTACTTAGTGACAGGGTTTATATATTTATTTGTACATGTTGTGTATTTGCGATAATGGATTATGTACTTGCTTTTTCAAAGGTCAATTTTAACCTCAATCAATGCGTGAAACAACCCAATAGTTACCCTATAATTTCAGATGCGTTATTTGTCCAATATGTAGTTGTGATAGTATATGTTGGAATAGTTAGTATTGTAAAACTAGCATCCCACCTCTTGTATTGTCATTCTTCCTAGTATAAAACTCTGGTGCATAAGGGAAATAAATTAAAACAACACACTCCCCACATCACTGAACCTTTCATTAATACTTCATGCTTTTATGAACATACAAAGGCCAAATTAGGCTGAATGCAAAAACAATCGCTCTTCCGTGGAGAATGAAACTGAAAATCTAGAAAAAGTACCTAGTTTAGGCATATATATACTTGTAAACTGGATTTATGTACTCCATTTGTACACATTATGTACTTTTAGTAAAGGATTCTATACTTGTTTTTCCAAGAAAATATTTTTACCTCAATCGATATGTACAACAACACATTAGTGATCCCATAACCTCAAATGCATGATGTTTCGAATATGTGGTTATGATAGTACATGTTTGAATGGTTGGAAACACAAAGACCCATATCCCACCATTTGTGATATCATTCTTCCTAGTATAAAGCACTAACGCATGAGGCAAATGCATCACTCCGACACCTCCCTCTTACACCACTAAACTTATCATCACCACATGAGTTCTTATGGTCATGCTTTATAGTTTGATGATTGTGAAATAGATAGATTAGGCTAAATAGATAACGATCCCTCATGCGCTCAGAACAATATTGAAAGTCCAGAAAAAAGTACCAAATTTTGGCATTTATGTACTTAAATGGGGTTTATGTACTCAGGCTAACTATGTTGCGTGCTCGTAGTCAAAGGTTATGTACTTCCTTTGCTGAAAGCTAATTTTAATATGAATTTGATGTGTTGAACAACGCATTGGTAACCTTATAACATCGTATGAATGATTTGTTGAATAAATGGTCGTCATAGCACATGTTAGAATGGTTGGGAGTTGTTTGTACTAGTATAAAGTACTATCGTATGAGGTAAATACATCACTCAAATGCCCCCCTCCGAAACTATCGAACATATTATCACCAAATGAGTCCTTATGATCATACTTCGTGATTTGATGATCGTGAAATGGGCAGATTAGGTAGAATGAAGAACATCTCTCTTACACGGAGAATGATACTAAGAATCCAGAAAATAGTACCTAGTTTAGGCATTTATGTACCTATAAATTGGGTTTATGTACTTAGTTTGTACATATTATGTACTTGTGGTAAACGATTTTGTACTTGCTTTTCCAAAGAATGATTCTGGCCTCAATTGACACGTGGAACAACTTAATAAAACATTTTGATCGTATTTCATCATCTGAAGATCGTGAAATGGGTAGATTAGTAGAATGGAGAATGGTCCCCCTTACACAGAGAATGATACTAAAAAACCAAAATAAAGTACCCAATTTAGGCATTGATGTACCTATAAATTGGGTTAATATACTCATTTTGTACATGTTGTGAATTTATGGTAAGAAATTCTCTACTTGCTTTTCCAAAGAATGATTTTGACCTCAATCAATGTGTGGAACAACCTAATACAATATTTTGATCATACTTTGTGGTGTGATGATCATGAAATGGGCAGATTAGGCAGAATGGAGAACGTTTCTTCATGTACTAAGAATGATACCGAAAATCTAGAAAAACGTACCTAGTTTTGTAATTTATGTACTTGGGGATAGTATTTATGTTCTGATTTTGTATATGTTGTGTTTTTATGGTAAGGGATTCTTTACTAACGTATTTTTTTCTTTTTCTTTTTATGAAGTCCGCTTGTGTACTAACATATCTAAACACATCATTCTTATCCATGCTACAACTCATACCAATAATCACATAAATAATACTTTATATTTGGTCTAGTATATTGAGAATACAAAGAAAAATACTATACTTAGGCAACTAGTATTGAAACTTTGTATAGGAATGCAACAAGCTATGCTCATGTCCTAGAATTGTAGCAACTATATGTGCCCGGTGTGCATTAATGGAACATAAGTTTTCGTACTCCTAAAAGTCTTTTTCGTTCCTTGCATAGCATTCAGCCCAAAGATAACAATAAACTCCGCAGTCCATGTCACCAACTTGTTGGCAGTAGTAGCCATGTTGGAGGTCCCCTTTTCCAGCATCATACCCCAATGAATGCCTAAGGTATGCTATGAACTTACTCTACAAAGCATAATAATAACATCATTTATTATATATTGTGCACTTGTTTACATAAATAATTTTAAAAGACAAGGAACGTATATAAACTCTTGCTTCACTTTTGACATAGGGGACCAAGCAGAGTTCATTTGTGTAAACTTCTTTGTGGCTACATCAAAAATCAATAAGGACCAATGGAACTTATACACAATCGAAAAGATAACAAACCAGCACTTGGTCAGGACATCAATATTCAACTGCTGAAGTATCTTACATGAACTAAAATTTATTTCCTCAGGAAACATTAGATATTATTGTGGCTTTATTGTACGTTTCTTGTTTAGCGTCTTCAATTTGTTCAATATTATAGTCTATAAATTGGGCTAGATTGGTAGTCATTTTACCTTGTACAGTGTTGAATATTTTCAAAATTATTTACCTAAATAATGTTAGACATTCACCACATTTATGTCTAGAAGATGCATTGGAAGAACTGTTGCAGAGTATCTTTAAGTAGCAATCAATTAGATCATCTCTCAACTCCTTTACAAATAACAAATCACACAAAATATTTCCTCTTATAAAGTGGTCAAGTCTGTCCTAAACAATAACACTACAAGACAAGTCAACATTATTAGTTAAGATAACCTTAAAATTCTTAATATCTATTCACACAAGTGTAAGAGAATTATTACTCCAAATTAGGTTGAGATAAAAATAAATCGATAATGCATTGTTGTCTATCAGGAATGTCATTGCACCCTTTATAATCTTTTTTTGAACTAAATTTACTTAGATGAATTTCAATAGCAACATCTCTGTACACAATGATAGCATCCTACGAGATATATAATTTGTATTAAAATAAAAATAGAAGGCAGTATTCTTTTTCATTAATTTCAGTATTCAAAAACCAATTTATAGTACTTTTTGTTCATAATTCTGGTACTTTTATGAAGAAATCAAGTATTAAACATCAAGCACCACGGTATTTAAACTCACTTTTTCAACATCAGTCTTCTCCTTTTCAGTATGTTGAGTCACTTCTTCAGCATCTTTTGTATTATTAGTTGTACCTTGGCCTACCTCTGCTTCCTTTTCTTTGAGGACTTCCTACCTTTGCCTCAGCCTCCACGGATTCCAACTTTGGTTCTCTTTGGTGGTGTGGAGTGGGATGGCGTGACAAAGTCTTTGTCTTTTCTCTTTTTCTTCCAATCATCTCTTGTTCTCACACCACAGATAATGGAACATGTATAATTATGCTTCATATTACTTTTTTCTTCATGTGGAATATCATTTTCCTCTTTGTTTTTTATCCCTCTCATAATCAACATTAGCATTACCAACACCATCACCATTACCATCGCCATCACCATCACCATCATGACCGTTGTCACCATCATCACCACTACCTGAAGTCTCAAACTCATCAACCATAGACTCCAAGTGTGGTTTTTCATAACTATCTTGAGTGCCAGCACCAACATCATCATCATCATTGTCCTTTTCTTCATTTTTCTCATCTTTATTCTCCTTTTCCTCTCCGGCCATCCTTTCCTCATCACCTACTTTCCTCTCCACATTTTTAATTTTATGTTTCAGCAATTCCACTTCTTCAGTTTTTTTGCCTCAACTGAGCTTCTAAACTTAAAACATCATAGCTTGACACAATAAGAACCTGTACAAAGAGCACAAAATTATTAATGTAATAACAAAGTAAACTTCAAGTAGTAATTATGTGTATCTAAATAATTACCGACATTGTAGCAACAAGGTTTTGCTCCTTAGGAAAGGGATAAATAGGCACAATCTGTTATAATAGGAGTTTAAACATTTCTTTGAAATGTCAAACTCATCGGGAATCATTCTAAACATAAACAATATACTTTTACCTTTGCCTTTTTAATTTGCTTTAAAGCTTTCTCAGCATCAGCCACATTATTTAGGATATTGCTATTAGCCCACTGAAAGAACCATAGGCATGCACGCAAGTATTTTAGTTTTCCCAAAGAAGGAACGAGCTCTTGTAGCCATTCCTGTCATTCATAAAGCAAAAAATTATAATTATTTACAGTTAATGACAACAATTCTATAATTTAAAGTTTCAAAGACACTCACCAATAGATCAACTGTACAACCATCAAAATAGTTTTTCCTTTGCACCTCCTCCATCTCATCTCTCATGTGATTTCTCAATTCCTGAACCAAAAAATTGTATATAGCCTTCTCCCCATGCATATAACCCAACAGAAGATAGATCATCAACATAAGGGATGAAAAAATGAGGTGTTTAGTAGTTTCTCATTGGAAATAAAATATAATTGAAAACAAAAAGAATTTACAACCTAACAAAATCTTCAATATCTTCATCACTATTTCTATCCACAACTTTTTGTAACCTTTTAAGTATTTATACACTATTAACATTCAAATTTTTTTTCAAAACAAGCGATCAACAATATCTAACTTTAGCTTTAGATCAATATTGACATGTTGCTGCACATGAGACAACCACAATACTAAACAAAACTTTGGACCCTAAAAAGAAATTTCAACGTCTTCACTAAAGATAAATGAAGTTGTTCGTACATTGAATTATCTAATGATTGCTTGTGCTCTACTGAAACTATAATAGTTCAATTATGGCATATTGTCAAATATATAGAATAGGGTTTGTTTAAGGGTGTGCCTATGTCGGAACCCAGTTTGGGTTCTAACTCCTCTATTGCAGTATAAAAATATCTTGGGGGGCAACGACTGTACGCTCCTGATTCCATTGCTGCAAATACAGAAATTATGCAAATAAATACTTTAAACATCTCCATATATACTTATATTTAAGGTTTTCATACTAAAAATGTAAACAAAAATACTAAAATAGAGCACTTTTGTACAAGATATACATGGAGATAGTACTCAATAAATTAATGCTATGTTTTTCTTCATGAACAATAGCAAATGGCTAAACATGTTGTAAACCTTTCAAATTTGAAACCATATTTTGAATATAAGCCCTAAAATTTCAATTGCCAACATACCCTATATTAATTGTATTATGAACCAACATAATCATTACAAAATTAAGATGTTGTTTAACTCAAAACAACTTTTATAATAATTAAAACAAATAATTTAAGTATAAATGATACTAAATCAGGTTTCAACAACAACATATTAGGGTTTCTGAATACTATTGATTTTAGTACACAAAATACTACCTTTAAGTACAAAAAAATGAACTTAAGTATGTTTTCACCTGAAATGTGTATACAAACACATGTTTCAAGTATATTTCACGAACTTATCACAAATTTACTTACAAACCCATCATTTTATCAAATAAAAAGCTTTTATAATCTTATGGAAGCATGCAAAATGAAACCAAACCAATGAAAGAAGAGAAAAAGATGTAAACCTACCTTTCAAACTCAAACACCAAACAGAATGCTTCACCTTGCTATCCATAGTGAATGATTGCTTCAGAGGTTGATAGAAATTGGAGGGAAATGTCTTTAGTCACAGTAACAAATAATGCTGCTAACAGTTAAAAAAAGGGAGAGAAATTGTGTATGCATGGGTGCGATTCATTTAGCAGTGGTAGAGAGAGAGTCACCTGGTTTGTTCGCAAATTTTGGGTGAAGTTTGGGGCACATTTTGGTAATTTTATAGGGAGTGGGAAGTGACTTCTTAAAAATAGTTGAGATTGGGGATTTCAAACTAAGAATATATGGGGTGGGGACTGAACACTAAATGGAAACTAGGTTTGGGGTTTTTTGCCCAAATAACCATTAAATTGGTTTGGGAATGTTTGATTCTGTTTTCCCAAAACAAAATTGTTGGAGAAATATAATCAAACATATTCTCACTTTTCGTTCAAAATACACACGCACACAAAAAAAAGTTTTCTCAAAATATTCTCTACTATTCTTCATTATCCCCAAAACTTTCTTATTTTTCAATATATACATACATATATTTCATATATACATTATATATATTTTATTATTATTATAACAATAAAAAAATCATTCAATTCTATTTTTACCCCAAAAAACCTAACAAAAAAGTGTTTACTTGACTGCTACAGTAAAGAAAAAATGTCTCATTCTCAAAATATAAATAAACATATTAAAATTCTCTAAAACCAATTTTTAACTATTTTCCAAAATGTAACCAAAAATCAATTACATTCCCCAATACAACTTTCACATTCTTCAATAATTCATTCTCCAAAAACAAATAATAAATTCACACAAAAAGCATAACCAAACATTCCCCTTCTATTTTGAAATGTGTACACAAAGTTAGAAGTTGTATTTTTTTAGGAATAGTTTCTAATATTTATTTTAATTTTTATAAAATTAATATTTATAGTGATTAAATATTTGGTGGATTCAAATTCATTTAAGTATAGGGATGGCAATAGGTGGGGTTTGGAGCAAGTTTGGCAAAATCCAAGACTTGCCCATCAAGAATTTTATGGACTGGAGACCCGCCCTACCCTGGGCCCTTATCTATTAGGTTGGACTCCTTAGACTCGTTAGACCCATTTAAAATGTTTAAAAAAATTAAAAAATTTCTTTTAAGAAAATAACATCACTGTAACTTCATAATATGAGAAAATAATATTATTAACAAAATTTATTATTTAAATATTTAGACATGCATATTTTGGTCTTCAAAAAATGATAAATTGCAAACATCATTATTACTTATATAAACATATTGAATGTATAAGTTAATTATTATGATAATATTTTTTATATATAGAACATATAAGTAATATTCACTTTTTTCACATATATATATATATATATATATGAATAATACACACTACATAAAATAAACATATAATAAATAGAATTAATATATAACCCACCACATAAAATTAATATCTACTAGGGGTCTGGGTTTAAAAATTAAAACCCAAGACTTGCCCAAACCCATTTATGCTTTCAAAACCCACCCCAAGCAAGGCGCGGTGCGAGTGGGTCTAGGTTTGGCCCATTGTCATCCCTTAAGTGTGAGTGTGTATTTTGATGGGTTTAATCTATCAAGCTAATTGACCTTTACTTAATTATTATTTATTTAATTGAATCATTTTATTTTATTATATTTTACTTTATTTTATTTTTTACTTTTTTTACCTTTAAGGTCTTATTTTTCATATCATCATGCACCCCACTTTCAATTTGAAAACTTGATTTTCATATTGAGAGTATATTATATGTTAAATTTTAATTCTAATCTTATTTAGAATTATTTATTTAATTTTATCAAATCTTGATAATTTATTTTTAATTGTAACTATAGGAATTTTGAATTATTCGACAATTTACTAAGTTGAAGACATAGGTCTCCTTATTTGGTTGTTTCTAGAAGGTGTCTTGTTAGGCACTTTGTATTTACCTAAGGATAGGGGTGCTCATCAGTCAAGTAGGGTCGAGTTTGCTAGAAAAATCTGTCCAAACCAATTAAATTTGATTGGATTGGGTTGTATTGAGTTTCATAAAATTGGATCTTCAAACCCAATCCAAACCAATCCAATTTAGGTTAGGTTAGTTCGGGTCAAGTAATCAGGTCTACCTATTTATTTTTTTTTTCTCCTTATTTTTTGCATATGAAAACTATATACTAATTAAATTGTAAAATTTTAATTTCTTCAACCAAATGATAGAAATCTAAATACATATAAAAGGGATAAAAATAAATTTATCAAACTCCAACAACTATCAAAGAGACCACTAACTAGAGATGGGAAAGAGAAGAAAAAAAAAATTATTTTGTAATTTTAATCAAGTTAGTTAGGTCGAGTCAAGTTAGTTTGGATATACAAAAATGAAACTTGAGTCCAACCTAATTGTAATTAGGTTGGATTAGGTTTTACTCAATTGGACTTGATTACTCAATCCAACCTGAACTAATTAGATTAGTTTGGTTTGGGTTGTCTTGTTCATTGAGTAAATTTGATTTGATGAACACCCCAACCTAAGGACTCAGACAAATTTTGATAGGTTTGGATTCTTAGGGAGCATGCTTTGTCACTGATACAAGATGAGTTTCTAAGGTAATTCCTTTTCTTTTACCTCACTTTATTCCTATAGGATTATTTCATAACACCTCATAGATAGCAAAGTTATTGGGATAAATCAAGTTGGGAGTGAGTTATGTCAAATCTTAAGAGTGGGATGGTGTGTAGTGAACTAAGTTCACATTAGAGTTTAAATTTAAGTCATAGTTGGGACACATAGGTTCTTAGGGGGCAACGGTGGGTGTGCCACAATCGACAATGGTTGGCCACCCATCAAGGTGCTTAGCGTGAGTACTTGGTGGAAGTGTTTACCTTGTGGGCATCCAGTTTTGGGGTTGCACAAGTGGCGTTCTGGCATGCGCAATCACTTTGGTAGATGTTGCTTTAGATTGTTGCGATTTTGTCGAGGTTGTCTAAGTTCATAGACTTTGCTCTCTTCATGATTTCGTATGCCTTTTGAGTTTTTAAGAGGTCATTTTTAGATACGTCATCATGGATCATGAAGCCACGCATCAAGAGCACATTAGGTAGTCTATAATTTTTAAGTCATCATTTTCATTTGAGTCTAAGTACAAAGAACAAGATTTATCTAAAAGAATGGTCTAAAGATGCTCCTAATATTGATTGTAACTTTGCCAATATTGATGAAATACCTTGTTCACTTTCGTTGAGAAAGTTAGAAATTTTAAAGTTTAAGGTGTATAACTTTAATGAATATAAGTTTGTGCTTCCTTCTTCAAAGAATCTCATTGTATCGCTTTCTCTAGGGTACTTCACTATTTTTCAATGGTTACTTTAGTTGTGAATTTTTTCTTTTATGCTACCACTTATTATTGGAGACAATTAGAAGTTATAGGATGTATTTGAATAAATTTGCTCCAAATTCCTTTTTGTGTTTCTTAGGATTTCAACATCACTTCAGAGAGTTGGATTGAAGTAGATAACTTTGACTATAGGGACAATTCAATACATTAGTCAAAAGGTCCAACTATTGGTGATCTTTTGTCCAAAATTCAACCAATTCCAAGGTGATTTGGTTCACAAAGGTTGCCTACAAGTTGTTATGCTAGGAGAAGACTACCTACATTAATAGACATGTTAATTGAAAAACAAAGAAGAGATGACCAAGGATGAAGACTGATTTTGGAGGTAGGAGATGAAGAAAAATGTGAAGCTTCAACACACAACATAACACATGCAAAAATTGGAGAGAAAAGGAGAATCTAACTATTAGATCTAAAATACTTGTATTCACATCATAATAACCAGCCACCCTCTATATCTATACATAGATTGAGGGAAGGTGTGATGCTTAGGTGGCATCACACCACCTTTGTGGTTGGTGTCAACTTGCTTGCCAACTTGCAAGCAAGTTCCATGTGAATTTAAGATGCAGTTGAATTTCATTTGAAATTTTCATTTCATCTTGTGAAATGTCATCCAAATAAATTCTAATGCACTCCAAATGAACTTTTCATTTAAAATTTTCCTCTAAACTTAATTCTTCATTTCAATTTAATTAAACACTTTAATTTAATTAATTAATCTTTGTTTTAACTCTTAAGTCATTTGGCCTAACTCTTTAAATTAGTTATTTTTAACTTTTTAAGTTAACTTGACCAAGTGGTAGTCATGTGGCACCAATCAAATTAACTCAATTTAATTGGTCTAATTTAACTTTTTAAATTATTTAGATCAATTTAACAATTAAATTGATCAAGCCAAAATGAGCAAAGACTAGTAAACCGAATACCTCCTCAAAATTGGTCATGATGGAATTTCTAACTCTTAGAAAATTCTCTTCATCAAGTAGGATTCCAATTTATTTTTGTGTGTGACTCATTAAGTTCTACCATTTATTGGATATGGGCTGACAACTCTTTTGACTGATAGAATATCAAATATTCACATTAGTCTAAATTCTTTTAAATTAATGACTTAATTCAATTAATCTCATTAATTGAAAAACACTCAATCTCCATAGTTGATGTCCAACTTTAAGCCCATGGAGCCCAACTAATTGGCTAAAATAAATGCTTTTGAAAAATCATTCTAGCTCTATGCTTACCATGCAAATATGGTCCTTCCATCTTCTATCTCTCCGAAAGAGGCCTACGGCAATATATTTGCTGGCTTTCTAATAGCCTCAGTATTATGTTTCTAATCCAATGTTCGATTTCCCTGTATGACCTCATCTTTGAAAAACTCCTTTCCAAACTGTCATACTACTTTGTACAAGGATTTTATGGAAACAATCATTATAGAAATCATAGGAGATGCACTCGTCTTTCACAACAACGAGGAGTTGAATTCTATCTTGGATCTCACAAACCTTTACATCTGAATAGCTCAAACCCAACCTCAACTCGAAAGGCCCGTTAAGTGGTCAAGGAAGAATAAAAGCATGAGGACCAAAAGATAAAATTACCATGTATTCTCAAGTCAAAGAACTAATAATATGCACTAGCATAAGTTGGAGAACTTGCTACTATGACTATCTAGTGGATTCTTTGGGTGAGTCTTAGTGAACTTGTTATCTAACAAATACCCACTAACATACACCAATGTCTCACATGGATTGCTCATGAAACGGAATAATATCCAACCCTTGGATTTGTACATCATTAGTGTAAGTTTATCTAGATCTTAAATGTCATGTTTCATAAGATCCTACAACTTGGAAGATATCAATTTAAGATCACGATTATATAAGAATTATTTCATGATCACCACCCAATGTTTTACCAAGTACTGTGATCTTGTGTGATCTAAGAGCTTTTATAAGATGTTAGTGAAGTAAAATAAGCATAAGATGGAAATGGGCATTTATAATTGTTCACACAAATTTCATTGTTTGCAAAATTAAATTACAAGATAAAGAAAAATAATTAACAAATTGAATTTATATTAAAGAATATATGAGAATTACAATTTATCAGAGAAAAAAAATATAAATCCCTAACAAAAGTAATCCCATGATTCTTCTCCTTAATACATATGATCCAAGAGCTTGAAGCTTGTTTTTGGATATATGATGTAGTATCCTTTGACTTGGTAAAAAATACTATGAATTGTTTTTAAACTCGAACCTTGACTCTAAGACCAAAGAACCTGATGACTTGATGCTTTGAAAAAGTATAGGACTTTTACAGTAGCAATATGTCGTTATAGTATAAACTTGAAAACTTAAATCTTTGACTTGAGAATTTGTGTATGTGAATATGAGAATATGAATCCTTGAGCACTCCTTTATATAAGTGTTTGGTATGAGACCCCCAAATGATTTGAATAGATTTAATAATTATCTCTTTAATATACATATTAAAAGATAATATCAAAAATTCTTGACTTGATTGGTCCACATACATGGATTGCCACGTGTCATTTTAAATTAAAATTAATTAAAATTATCTATTTATTATTTAGAATTAAATTTAATAAATTTCAATACAAAAATAGAAAATTTTAAATTAATAATTAATATATATTATTTACACATGTCATTTTTCAATTGGCCTAAAAATTAAGTCTTTTACAAATGCCCCCTCGAGACTTATTTTCGAACAATCTCTTCAAAGATATTCCTAAGTAAATAAGTCATGATAATTATTATATATAGAGAGCCTTTAAAATATATATGTATATTTAAATATATATGTGTGTGTGAGCCACTTGAGAGATCACGGAGTTTCTAACTTTTGCAAAATAAAATTGATCTTGGAGTCCGTGAAAACCAGTTTTTTTTATTCAGCAGAAAACAACTGCTTCTGCCTCCTCCTCCTCCTTTTTTTGATATATATATATATATATATATATTTATATATTAAGAGGCCACGTCACCTATATTTCGATTGCTGTTTCCAATTTGTGTTTGTAAAAATTCAATTGCCGAGTGCCGAGCTGCTGTGCAAAGCTTGCTGCCATGTTAATACACAAGCAAATGTGTTCCACGGACCCACCAATATTTCCTCAATTACCATGGCCCACACTTGAAATTAAACTTCTAAAATTCCTCTTGAGAATGCTATACATATATGGCCCACATAATCCTTAAATCTAGTAACCAATTACAACTCTAGCGGCGTTGCGGAATTGAACTTTTACAAAATCAATTTCTCCCATGCAAAGCTGAAGTAACCATGTAGTAGACTTGTAGGTTGCAACTGTTTTAAGGAGTCTGCTATGATTGAAATTTGGTCTTTGCAAATCAGATCAAATAATTCTGCGAAATCTAGCTTCATTGGGAATTTTGTTTATTCATAAACCAAACTTAATCTTCCATATATTCTTGGATTCAAACTCTTTGAAAAAAAAACAAACTATAAATAGCATGTGGCCAAAGAGTTAAACCCACCAAGTATAGTTGAAAATTGAATTGGGAAACTGCTGAGGAAAATTTCTCTACTCAATTAGGGACATCCTCTTCATCTTAATTTCTGCACACCAACTGTTTGTAGAAAAACCACATAAAGCTCATACAATCATTACTACTTCCATTCAATCGACTGATTATTACTTTCATCAACAAAGAATTTTTTTCTCCTTAAGGGCATCAACATATAGCAAATATAAAAAATTTGAAGACTTCAAGTAAGTTATCAAATTGAGGAATGTTTTTATATCTTTGTATTTTCTTCTTCGTCTCTTCTCTCCCTGTTTTTTCTTTTAGATACTTCCTTACCTTAAGGTTTTCTCTTTCTCTTCTTTTGAGGTTAAAACATAGCCCATTCCTAATCAACTCGCGAGGATGTATATTGAGGATCATACAAAGCCATCTTCGTGTATTATCATTGAAAGTGATAAAGACAAACTCAAAGTTAAAAGTACCAGACTGGTTATCTGTAAATTGGCCAATGATTTTCTTTGTTCTATACATCAACCTCCTAGTAACTCCATGCATATCCAAGAATGGTCCGAGGAGGCAACTAGGGAAGTGATTGATTCGCGTTTTGGCATTACATCTCGTTCTAAGATACTTCTCTTGAAGTCCTTTCTTCATGATGCCAAAGCCACCAGCTTAGAATTTTCATTTACAGGTTATCATCCCAACATTAATGGATGTTCATTGAGAATTCCCATATCAAGGTTTGGCGAAGTATCTTCTTATATAAGTTATTGGGGATGGACAAATGATATACTAGGTCTTCATCTAGATGCTCTTCATTAAGTTAGGATCTATGCAGTAATCCATGCCTCGCTTTTCACATATGTCTGCCATAAGAACATCCTTCAAGCCTTCCTTAAGTTATGGTGCCCTTCTACGAACAACGTGCACATTTCTACTGGTGAATTTTTAATTTTTCTATGGGATCTTCATGTACTTGGTAGATTTTGTTTGCGTGGAGGTTTCTATGATGAAGCTATTCTTACTATGAAAGTGCTACTTGGTGATGATAGACATAGTCCTTCCTTACCATAAAGCTATAAGTATTTGTTCCTAGCTTATCATATGCACTCCTAAAGGACACTGATGGTGTTTCGATTTTTGATTGGATTGGCTTTTAGTTTAAAGAACCAACAAGATATGCAGAGCCCTTTTGAGGTCTTCTCGGAAGAGGTCTACTAAGCCAAAGATCTCTCATAATCCATGTGGAAGAATCAATGCATCACTTTTGCCTCGCACCAAGGAATATGACGAGCCTTTTATAATGTTGGAGATTGAAAAAGATATTAGAGGGGAGACCTACTTAGCTGCTTTTCTTTCCCACTGGTTATGCAATTTTGTTTTGCCACATCATAAAGAAAATATAATTCATGCCACTATCTTTAAGGTTGCTAGTAGAATGGAAAATGGTGATTGCTTTTCTCTTGTAGTTCCGATATTGGCAGGCATCTACCATAGTTTAAGAAATATATCAACTTTGCCAAGTTTTTAGGAATCTTCTTCTATCTTTTCCATTCATTATGTTCACAGTTGGATAGGGCACTACCTTGGCACTCATTTTTTTATCCAAGATTAATGTAAGAGGAATTGAGATGGTCAAATATGTAGGGGAGAACATGGCCAAATATTTCAATCTTTTAGAGGCACGAGATTTGTTCGTCAGTATCAACACTTCAACCATTCAAAATTTACGCTTATTTCCACACAAGCAATTCACAATAATAGATGGCCCTTGTATATCAAATATTTATAAAGAAATTTTTGTGGTTCTACGTTCTAGTTATTTGACATTTTGATGTGGAAAAGAGCATATCATTGAAGGTTATAGCCCTCATCGATTCAGTCGGCAATGTAGATTTTTTAACACGCCCTAGGCAACTTAAAAAAAAGAGATTTTTACTTGTGATTTGTATGAGCTTGTTCAACTTTGGTAGTCATGTACCTAATTGAACACATCTTATAAACTTATTATTCCTAGCAACACTTCTTCTTTTCTATTGGCTACAAAGGAATATGCAGATTGGTGGGACAAACACTGGAAGGTTTCACAAACAAAAGGTACTAAAATTGTTCTCAAAGTTAATCAGAGAGAAGTGGAATCGAATTCTGGTCAACTCAATCAACTTAGGGATAAAATTGAATAGTATGCATCTGATTCTGGGCATTATGGAAAAAATCTATCTTAACTTAAACAAGCTTTAATAAAAGATCCCAAAAGTAATCCAGCAGCCTCATCTCTTCAAAATCCTGTTGTTTTAAGGCAAGTTAAAGGAAGGAATTTGGAGCCTAAGAAGTACAACCTTGCTGAACACACCCAGCACTGTTTAGAAGGCGTTCTGACTTACTCAAGATTTCATTCCCTACTAATGCTCCAATGGAAGGAAAAAATAATTCTACACTTTCTTGCTGAAATGACAACTCCAATAACCAATGCATACTCAAGGAGAAACCAAAAGTTTTAAATTTAGATAATATCCGCATTAATTTAAATTTCTTTGCAGATGTCCCAAGTTTTTCTTTACCTTTGGATGAATTGGCAAAATAAGTAAAATTATTTATTTATTTATTTATTATATTTTTTTATACCATGTACCAATCTTTTTTTTAATTTTATTTTTATATTTGCCTATCCTTTACACTAATTTCTTCTTCTTCTTCTTCTTCTTATTTTTTTTATAGCTTGCAGATCTCGAAATGCTAGTCTAATTACTTTCAAATGTAATGTTAGTTCAATAAATAGGACTAATCATTTTAACTTGCTTAAAACAAACATTTCTCAATCTCTTGATGGTGGCATGCAAGCTTTCCATGATATTGCTAATTCCAATAAGCAGCCAAAAGTAATATTACCTGAGATTGCGAATGATAAGGCTTTTGCTAAGAAAGATAAGCCGAAAAATATATTTGAAGCTCCATGTTGGGCACTTCCAACTATTGAAGTTTCTGAATTTTGTACTCAAATTATAAAGATTGAAGCAGAGTTGATGTTACTCAAATTCTTTTGGAAATGAATATGTCAAAAAATCACGAAAACTTTATTTGAGCAACTATTAGAGATAAAGCCAACAATTGATGATTTGATTGCAGAGATGAAATCATACATAAAGAATGCATCATCTTTGGAGAACTACTTGCGATCCTTCTTTGAGGGTGCTTCCAACTACACAAAGGTTAAGTCAAATTCAATTCAAAAAGAGACACAAGAAACCCACGAGAAAGCATTATTTTTTGCACAACCGGATCTTTTTGAGGCTAAGGTGATAAAAAGTGAAAGAGTTGAGGAGGTGAATGGCTTCGAGGATTAACTTCTTCAAATTTCCAAGCAGCAAGAGGAATTGAGAGCACGATTTACTGAGTTAAGTAGTAAAGAAGAATTTATAAATTCATCACTCCACAAGGCTACAGAAAACTTGTCTACTGTCCAAAATGAAATGGTCATCATGAGAGATAAAGTTTCAAAACTTGAAGATACTCCATTTTTGACTGATCAAGAGGTTGATGCTTTAAGGAGGTTGGAGGCACTACTTGAAGAATCTTGCAAGAAACTAGTAGCTTTTAATATACTAGCATAAGCACTTAGCTACTTAGCTTTTTTTTTTCTTTCTTTTAGCACAATTGATATAAAAGAACACTTGATTACTACATTTACAATAAAAAGTTGTTATT
Organism: Jacaranda copaia; assembly: GCA_014898725.1. Taxonomy (NCBI): domain Eukaryota; kingdom Viridiplantae; phylum Streptophyta; class Magnoliopsida; order Lamiales; family Bignoniaceae; genus Jacaranda; species Jacaranda copaia. The sequence goes on from JACGDI010005295.1 coordinate 329,727, forward strand.
TTTTTTCATGAATTCTCCTTGGGCATTGTTCTTTTTTTTTTTTTTTTTTTTTTTTTTTTTTTTTGTATTCTTCAAATTGATGCCAACTTCAAAGAAAATTTGTATTATATGCCCCCAATAATTGATTGAAATAAACTTACTTAAGCTAATGAGTAAAATTGGCTATCTCAATCAAAACATTTTCCAATGATATACCTGAACTTAATAAATCATCCAGAACTACTCCAATAATTTGATTGAACTCGAAAAGTAAGTCATCCAAATTTGTCCCACTAATATGATTGAACTTAGAAAGTCCTCAAAACTTATTCCAGTGAAGTGTTTGAACTTGGCAAGCTATCCAAACTTATTCCAGTAATGTGATTGAACTATGGGAAGTAAGTCATCCAAATTTGCTCCAATGATATGATTGAACTTAGGGAGACATCCAAACTTATTCCAATAATGTGATTGAACTTTAGGAAGTAAGCTATCCAAATTTGCTCCAATGATATGATTGAACTTGGGGAGCCATCTAAACAAACTCTTTTCTTTTATGTGATGTGATTGAACTTGGGAAATAACTCCCAAGCTACCTATGTACCCCAACAAAGGGATCAAGTTACTATGTAGTTCAAAGTAAACATTTATTTTTTTTGAGGTGCTAGTCACAGTTTATACTTATGCAGATCAAGAGTATCCATGCTTAAACACCTTGGACTAGGTGGGGTATTTAGTATTTTAATCACATAAAACACCTTTAGTGGAGAAAGTTAGCAGTTTAACCACATGCACTACCTTTAATGGGAAAGTTAGCAATTTTACCACATACACTACCTTTGGTGGTTACCGTACACAGTTTATACTTATGTGAGCTAGTAGTAACATGCTGTTTAGGCTATTGCGTCAAGGAGTAAACTTCTTCATAGATAACATCGTTTCAAAAACTTGCCATTTATGGGCCCTATGCACCATCTATCTTTGTCAACCAACTTGTAAGCACCATTGGTATAGACTTCTTTTATCACATATGGACCATCCCATTTTGACATGAATTTACTTTCCATTCACCGAGTGATGGTAATAGACATTTTTATTACTAACACCAATCTCCAACTTGAAAAGGGGATGAACTTTCTTATTGAATGCCATTGTCATATGTGCTTGGTACATTCAAGTTGTTGTTGTGCTTCAAGTCGTTTTTCATACAATGTTTCTAGTCCTTCAAGTTGAAGGCAAACATTATCTTCAGCAGTGAATCCTTCTTGAATTCTATATGGAATGAAGGTATTTGACTTTCAAAAGAAAGAATAGCTTCAACTCTATAAACCAATGAGTATGGAGTAGCCTAGGTAGCAGTTCGATAAGTTGTCTAATATGCCTAAAAAGCTTCCCCAATTTTCTCATGCCAATTTCATCTTGATTTTGACACTACTTTCTTCAACAAGTTGCATAAAGTTTTATTGAATGCCTCTACTAAATCATTTGTAGCCACATTGTACATCGAGGAATTATATTGCTTAAGTCCAAATTGTGCACAAATTTTTTGCACCAACTTATTGTAGAAAGGCTTTTTGTTATTAATAATGTTGTAATGAGGCACTCCATGCCTGAAAATCATATTACATCGTATGAATTCAACAATTGTTTCTTTTCTTACTTTCATGAGGGGAATTGCCTTTACCTACTTGAAGAAATAGTCTGTAGCTACTTATATATAAGCATGATCAGCTGACAACTTAGGCATAATAGGACCTACAAATCAAGACCCCAGGCATCAAATGGCTATGAAGTAACTATGGGATGTAAGGGTTTAGGAGGCTCATGTATAAAGTTAGCATACATCTGACAAGCTTCACACCTCTTTGCATAACTCATACAATCTTTAACCATAGTAGGCTAGTAGTATCCCATCCTTTTAATTTGAAAATAAAGCTTAGAACATATTGGTGAGCTCAACAAACTCCAAAATGTGTCTCAACCATAGCTTCAATTGCTTCTTCACTACTTAAACAGTGCTGATAAATATCTTTATAAGATTGATGATACAAAACATCTTTGTATAAAATGAAGTGAGATGGCCTCCGATGCATCTTCGTCCTATAGCGAGGGTCTCATTGCAATTTCTCATGCTTTAGATAGTTAATCAATAATGTCCTCCAATCTTCATCTTTATCAACAAAGAATGATATGGCATTTAAATCCACATGATCAAGCTCAATGGGTGAAGGCACAATCCATTTATTGCATATCTGGATATTTGTCATTTTTCCTTCATAAAGGGTTAAAATGGTAGAAAGGTTAGCTAATGCATTTGCCATCCTATTTTTCTTCCTCAATATGTGACTTAAAACAACAATTTCAAATGTTTTTAACAAATAAAAGGCTAGTTGAAAGTAAGGGATCAAATCTTCCTTTTTAACCTCATAAACATTTAAAAGCTGATTAATAACTAGTTTTGAATCACCATAGACCTCGACTTCTAAAATTTCCATTTCAAGTGCCATTTGAAGCCCAATAATCAAAGCTTGATATTCTAAAACATTATTAGCACATAATTCATTTAACATTATGGAATATATCAAAATTTGCCTTTTTAGTGAAATAAAGATTATCCTTGCCCCCGCTCTATCAGATCGAGCTACTCTATCAAATAACATTGTCCATGCTAGCAAGATCTCAATGAAGAAGGCATCCTCATCAAGTAATTAATTAGATATTTTTGAGTCTATAAAAAGTGATTTGCTAGGAAATTAGCAAAAAATTGTCCTTTAATAGCTTTTTGATGTATGTATGTGATCTCATACTGATTAAATATAATATACCATTTAGTTAATCTTCTTGAAAGCACTACTCTCAACATTACAAACTTGATAGGATTAGCACGTGAGATGAGTCAGATGGAATATGTCTCAAAATAGTACTTCAACTTTCTAATTGCATAGAATAAGACAAGGCAAATCTTCTTAACAGGGGAGTATTTTAACTTATTCTTAATTAAGGCTCTACTCAAATAATATAAAACTCTCTTTTCTTTCATCATTTTCTTGAGCTATTATAGCACCAATTAACCATTCTTATGTTGCAGTGTACAATATCAATGGTTTTTCAAGTACAGGAGCTCCTAAAATTGATGGATTCATGAAGCATTTTTTTATGCTCCCCAAAGCATTTTCACACCCATTATCCTATATGAAATGAGCTTCTTTTTTCGTTAAGTGATTAAATGATTGGCATATTCCTGCTAAATTTGATATGTACCTTCTTATAAATGCAAGATTACCTTGTAAATTGCACAATTCTTTAAAATTTCTTGGTGGTGGCATCTTCTGGATAGCATCAATTTTAGTAAGATCAACTTTAATTCCATAATTTCAAACTATGAATCCAAGGAACTTGCCAGACATGACACCAAAAGCACACTTGAATGTGTTCATCTTCAAGTTTTATTTCTTCAATCGATCAAATACCACGCAAAGATCTTCCAAGTGATTCTCTCTTTTCTTAGTCTTGACTACTAGATCATCAACATAGAATTCTACTCTTGTATGTAGCATATTATCAAAAATATTTTGTATAGCTCATTGATAGGTTGCACTTGCATTTTTCAACCCAAAAGGCATCACCTTTTAATAGTAAATGCCCTTTAGTGTGCAAAAAGTCGTGCACTCCTTATCTTATGGTGACATTTTGATTTGATTGTACTCGGAAGATCCATCCATGAAAGTTGAAGCTTTATGTCCAGTGGTTGCATCTACCATACGTTCAATAATAGGTAATGAAAAATCATCATTTGTACATGCCTTATTCAGATCTCAAAAATCAACATAAATGCGTATTTGACTATTCTTTTTCTTGACAGCATCATGTTAAAGATCCAAGTCAGATATTTAACTTCTCTAATAAATTTTTCACCAATAATCTTGTTGCCTTCAGCTTCAATTAGAGAGATGAGCTCTAAGTGAAGTACTCACTACAATTGATTTACTGGATGAGCCCCATGTTTTATGCCAAGGTGATGAATTACAATTTTTAGATCTAATCCTGGTATTTCTTTGTATGTCTGAGCAAAGACATTCTTATACTCACTTAAGATTTTGAAATATTGTTCTTCTTCTTTAGGATTTAGAAGTTTGCTAACAAATATAGAACGTGGCTCTTCTATCGTACTAAGATTCAACTCTTAAGCAATTGCCTGCCCACCATCTTCAAGTTGTGGAGGAGCTTTTAGGACTTTATCTTCAGGAATTTCTAAATTAAGCTCTTTATCAACAGTAACATGATTACATATGTGTAACTCATCATTTTCTTCATCATATGGCTATTTAATCTCAACAAATCTCATTATTTGAAATGTAATGCATCATTTTGCTGGTCTATCTACTTTTGAAATTGGGATAGGCACCATTATCCATGTTGGGTAATTTGTAGCTTTTAAAAAATCACTTGCCACCAATTTATTGAATTCTTCAAGACACAGATCATGTAATGCAGGATTCAGCTCATTTTTAACTCTTGTGTAATTGGAGCTGATGGTGATTTCCACTTTATCTTCATCTGTACCATTTTTTCTACATGAATGTTTTACAATGCACTATTTTATTTTCATAGATTTTTCCATATTGATGACTAGGGTTGTGGATTTGGCTCCATTTGATTGGGATAAATGAAGAGTCTGACTCTTATTTTTTGACTCCAACATATTAGTGTTGCCTAGAGCCTTTGTAGGTTGTACTTCACTTGCTAAGTCAAAATTCAAATAAAATTTAGCATCAGTGAAGTATGATTCAGCTACAGTAAATGGCTTCACATCTACGCCAACTTTCATAACTTCTTTATTTTTTTAATACTTGAAGCATTGATGAAGAGTGAAAAATATTACTCCATTTTCATGAAGCCATGATCATCCCAAAAGTAAATGGTAGGAAGTCTTTGCATCAATAACATGAAATAAAGTACATGCTTCCAACTCCCTAATTATGAAGTCTAGACAAATCATACCAATAGCTCATTGGCCCCCTTGATTGAAACCTTGAATAGTAAAGCAACTACATAAGAGATCTTCAATAGAAATTCTTCATGGTGGATTTTGGCATGATATTGACAACAGATCCTCTATTAATAAGTATGTGGTTAACCTTTTGCTCTTGCAAAAATCTTAAAACAAAAAGTGCCCTATTTGAATCCAAAGCAAGTCCTCATCTGTAAAAGTAATGGTTGTACAATGCAAAGTGAAGTGTTGCTCTTCAATTTCACAAGATATAGCATGCATTGCTTCAACTGTTTGATCAAAGAATCTTTTAGAAAAATAATCTTTTAAAGTCACCTGACTCATTGTGTAACCTATAAATGAATTTTCCTACTTGCCATTTGTAGCCTTTAGACATTTCATCATCCTTGGTTGAGGACGTCTAGCCACATGCATGACCTTTAATGCCAATAGATGAGATTGATTGACACATCATCTTCTTTTTCGTCGGTGCATCACAAGAGTCTACTCATTGCTATTTTCAGTTTCATTAGTAGAACTCAATTGCTACTTGGTTACTTCATTAACAAATTGAGTCTCCATTAGCACTAAATCTAAGCTTCCAAATTGAAGCATTGTTGATGCCCCCATGAGTGAAGGTGAGAAGACACTTTGCTTGCAACACATGTGGTATTTGCTACAGTTATAGCACTAGCAAGGTTTGATCCAACAACATCTTCTGCGTCAAGAATTATCTTTCCATCTCTTACTAATGCCATTACCTTATCCTTGAATATGAAATATTTCTCTATTGGATGGCCAACAACTCGATGATACTTGTAATATTTTAAATCATTTACCTTTCCAGCTTCTTCAGGATGTTTTGGTTCTGGCAGTTCAATCAACTTTCGTGTTAACAATTCATCAAAAACATGAGAAACATTATATCTATAAATGGATATTCCTTCTCCTACATTTCTTTAAGTGTTTTCTTGCTTTTTGAATTGTGTTGATCTTTAGTTTTCTCAGCAACCTTTTTTGGCTTTTTTCCATTCTTCTTTGAATATTTCCTTTCTTTCTTTTAGTCTTTAGCATGCATTCCAACCCCACGATTAGTAATGCTAAGCTTTATGTTGTTGGCACGAGTGGCTATTTCCTCAAAAGTACGAGGCTTGATTCCTTGAAGAATGTAGAGAAGTCCCTAATGTATACTTTGAATACACATCTCTACTGCAGATATCTTTGAGAGCCTATCCTTTCAATTCAAGCTTAATGCAAGCCAACGGTTGATGTAGTCTACCACCAGTTCATCCTTCCATTGTTTCACATTGGTAAGTTCAATCATGCTCACAATTCGATGCATACTGTAGAAGTGATTAAAAAATTCCCTCTCTATTTGATCCTAGCTATCGATGGATTTGGGTTCTGAGTTGATGTACTAATCAAAAGCATTTCCTTTCAATGAACACATGAATTTCTTCACAAGAAGATCTCCATAAGTCCTTGCCTTGTTACATGTCTCTATGAAATGGGCTACATGTTGTTTTTTATTTCCTTTTCCATCTAACTGTTGGAATTTTGTTTGTTGATATCCTATCAGCAATCTTAGTTAGTCAATTCTCTTTGTATAAAGCTTTGAATACACAATAGAACTTTAAGAAGGCATGCTATACTGAGCTCTAATAAAATTAGCGATCTTGTCTTGCAATTGTTGAATAGATACTATAGCAATAGAAGTTGCAGAGTGATTGATCTTTCGATTAGTTTCTTGCTTATAAAGCATATCCTCAACTTGTTTCTGCACCATTATATGGCCAAGGGAGATTGATGGTTGTAACTAAATCCTCAAAGATCTTTCTCTTCTTGTTTGTCCATGAGTTGTGCAATTTATAGATCTTTCTCTTCTACCATCTTTTGGAGGTTATCTATTGCTTAAGCCATCTGAGCAAGTTGTTCATCCGAGCAATTATCTCTTTGGTGCATATATTAAAAGATAATATCAAATATTCTTGACTTAATTCCACGTACATAGATACACCACATGTCCCAACTTGATTAGTTTGAGATTGCTAAGCCACCTGACTTGATTTGATTGGCATAATGCAACACCTTGACACTTTTTGATATTTGATTTGTATAAAATAAATATTAGAATATTAATTAAAATTAACTATTTTTCATCTGGAATTAAATTTAATGAATTTCAATACATAAATAGAAAATTTTAAATTAATAACTAATATATATTATTTACACATGTCATTTTTCAGTTGGCCCAAAAATTAAGTTGTCTACAATAATGAATATCATTCAATCAAGATTATATCACAAGTGAAATAGTTTACATACTAATCTCATTGGTTGTGGTGCACTATTCCAACATGTCTAACGTGGATTGCTCATGAAATGGAGCAATATCCAACTCTTTGGATTTATGCATCATTAGTACAAGTCTATTCGAATCTTAGATGCCTTGTCTTATAAGATTTTATGACTTGAAATATTTTAAAATTACAACCATGTAAGACTTAGATTACACCAATCCAAGGATCTAATCATGCTTATATAATAGATTAAGGTTAGATTGTTACCTCTTAAGAAAAATCCAACCAAAACTTGAAGTAGTGCTTCATTTCCCAAAAGCAGACTAATTTTGGCACAACAAGGTGTGATCAACTTTTGATTCGGCAAATCACCTCAAATTCAAGACAAATTTGGACCAAGAATTTTCCAACGCAATGGAAAATGTCAAGTTAAAATTTCAGCCCTAAAATCCATTGGCAAGACCTTGAATAGAATCCAAAAACTCGATGTTAGAACAGAGGATCACCAAAGCAAGCAATTCAAAATTTATCTTGCTTGTAATGCCGATGCCAAAGTCCACACATCCGTGGACAATCCTTTCTCCTTAATTCAATTGGAAAAACTAAGAAGAAAGTGAGCTTGGTTGGAGGCCAAAAATGTTGAAGGAGTTGAAGAAAAGAGTAAATCCTCAACACACGAGAGAATTACTTTGGAGGGAAATTTTAGATATAACTTTTAGATGCACAAAATGTGAGTATCATATTTAGCTTGTGGCCTTCCCTTCTATATCTATATATAGAGGGAGAATGGTGTAATGCCAAGGTGGCATCACACCTTCCTCAAGGTGGGGGCACTACCTAAGAATGCAATTTTGAAAATTGCATGTTAATTTGTATGAATTTGAATTTCATTCAAAATCCACATTTCATTTTATGAAATATCTACCAAATAAATTCTAATTCCACTCAAAATGAACATTTCATATGAATTCTCCCTTCAAAATCAATTCCTCATTTTAATTAAATTAAACACTTTAATTTAATTACACATTGATTTAACCTCTAAGTCAACTAGTTTAACTCTTTAAGTTAGGTTTTTGTAAACTTAACACTTTAAGTTAACTTGACCAATGGATAGTCATGCGGCACCAAATTAAATTAATACTTAATTTAATTGATCTTAATTTAATTCCTTAAATTAATTAGATCAATTTAACAATTAAATTGATCAAGCTAAACAAACTAAAAATTGTGTCAACCAATTCCCTCAGTTTTCAGGTACCTTAGAATTTTTCTAACACTTAAAAAATTTCCTTCAATATTTAGGCTTGCTGATTGGATTTTGTGTGTGACCAATTAGGTTCTATTGCTCATTGGACATAGGTTTACAACCTTTATGACTTTACAATATCATATATTCACATTAGTTTAAACTCTTTTAAACTAACGGACTCAATTTAATTAATCTATATTAATTGAAGAGTACCCAATCTCCATGGTCGATGTCGAACCTCAAGCCCATGGAGCCCAACAATTAGTCGAATGGTACTTTTCGTGAACCATTCTAGCTTTACACGTACCATGCAAGTATGGTCCTACCATCTCCTATCTCTATGAAATAAGCCTAAGGCAAGATATTTATCGGCTCTCTAATAGCTTCTATACTATATATCTATTCTTAATGTTCGATTGCAATTTGCGACCTCATCTTTGGAAAATCCTTTCTTTGAATTGTCACATTACGTTGGCCAAGGACTCCTTAGAATCAATCATCACATAACGCATAGGAGATGCACTTTCCCTTCACAAACATGAGGAGTCGGATCCCATCTTAAATTTTATAAATCTCTATATCTAAGTAGCTTATGCCGAATCACCAGCAGAATGCCTGCAAAGTGGCCAAAGTGGATTCAAAGCATGAGAACCTAAACACAAGGTTACAATGGATTCTCAGGTCAAAGGATTAATTATACATACTAGCATAAGGTGGAGAACTAGCTACTACTGACTTGCCTCTACAGCTATCTAGTGGATTCTCTGGATGGGTCTCCAGTACTTTGCTCTCTATCAAGTACCCACTAACATACAACTTTATCACATTCAGTTTGCTCATGAAACAAAGAAACATCCAATCTTTGGATATGTATCATTAGTGTAAGTCTATCTGAGTTTTAGATGCCCTGCATCATAAGATTCTAAATTTGCAATATTTAAGATCACAATTGTGTAGTACTTGTTCCATGATCATCATTTAGTGTGACCAAGTCCTATAGTTTTGTGTGATCTAAAGGCTTCAACCATATGCCAGTGAAGTTATATAAGCATAAGATGAAGATGGCTATTTAGAAGAAATATCATTCAATTAAGATTATATTATAAGTGAAATAGTTTACTTGCCAATCTTATTAGTTTGCAGGGCACTATTCCAATAATTTTTCACTTACCCTAAAGTCAATTCCCCATAGTCTTAAGACCCATCTTCATAAGATGTTCTTCAAACACCTTTTACGATAGAGGCTAAGATAGTGGTTCTACTATATTCTCCTTTTAGGCAACTTTATCTACTCAGTTGTCACCTTTATCAATTGATATCTCAAATCAAATGATATCACATTTTCTATGTTTGGATGGCTAATGAGATCTCGGCTCAAGTCCTAAGCTATCTTCCGAAGACAACAATGGGCTTATGCACGCTAAGCACTACATCTAACTCTTAGATGAGGTTTCTATCGAAACACCTTCCTCAGTAGTTTCTAAAACCATAAATTATTTCAACTTAGTGGTGGAAGGTGAAATCAACTGTGGTGTCTAGTTTGGAACTCTTCCAACTTACCGCGCCAACATTGAGGTAAAATATAGATCTAGAAATAGATTTTAGGTCATCTACTTCAAATTGAAAACTTGAATTCAAAAATCCCTTGAGTTTCAATTCTCAATTGTTGTATACTTAAAATAATTCTTTAGTCCTTCTTAAGTACTTAAGGATCATTTTTACAACCATCCAGTGACTGTCACATAGATTGGATTGGAACCTACTTGTAACATTATAGCATGTGTCACATCCGATCTTGCACTTTGAACTACATACATTATGCTTCTTATGGCAAACACATAAGATATCTAGGACATCTTTAGTCTCTCTGCCTTAGTCTTAGGGGCCAAAAACTTAGAGAGACAAATACTAGGTTCCAAGTGAAGAAATCCCTTTTTGAATTTCTCCATACTAAACTAATTTAGTATTTTGTGAATGCACTAGATTTAGGATAGCCCCAACATTCTCTTTGATCTATCTCTATAGACACATATTTCCAATACACAGATAATTCTCCCAAATTCGTCACAAAGAATTGAGTAGACAACCACATTTTAGTACACTCTAACATGTCTATCTCATTCCCAAGGAAAAGGATATCATCAACAGAAAAGCACAATAAACCATATATTACTCTTTACTAGCCCTTTATACACACAACATTTATATATATTTTTGACAAAGCCAAATGATTTGACTTTCTAATCAAATGTTCCAAATTTGGGATGCTTGCTTGATTCCATAAATAGATATCTAAAGTTTGCAAATCTTTTGCTTATTCCAATTGAATATAAACCTTTGTGGTTGCTCTATATAGATTTCTTTCTTCAATGTTGTCATTGAGGAAAGTGATTTTTACATCCATTTGCCATATCTCATAGTAATAATATGTGGCTATGGCAAGTAGAATATGAATGGACTTAGGCATTGCAACTAGTGAAAAGGTTTTCTTGAAACTAATACCAGGTCTTTGAGTATAATCTTTTGCTACTAGTCACACCTTTAAAGGTTATTACCTTTCCATCAACTCCTAGCTTTCACTTATAGATCTACTTGCAACCAACGGAAATGATTCCCTTTGGTAGATTTACCAAAGTCCACACTTTGGTGGAATGCATGGAGTCTATTTTAGATCTCATGGCATCAAGCCCATGTCCTGAGTCTATGTCCAATATAACTTCCTTGTAGGTCTTCAAATCTATATCCTATTTGCCTATCTCATGAAAAAATCTGAACCTTTCCAGTTACTTCTAGTTTTAGTCTGACCTTCTCAAAGACTGTGTATAAGGTTGACTCTTTGATGCTAATTTATTTATATCGTTTGTAGGATTTATTGATCATGTTGAGATTTATTAAGTTCAACAACATTGCCTTTTTTATCTAATAAAAATTTCTTTTCCAAAAAAGTGGCATTTATCGAGATAGACACAAAGAGGATCAACTATCCAACTTATCTTTCTTCACGTATGTGGGAGACTCTCAAACCTTTAGATAATGGTAAGAAGATGCTTTGCCATTCCACATCTCATGTGCAGTCTTTGGCACAACTTTTGAGGGTACTACAATTAGTAGCCTCGTGGTCATTTGTAAAATGTATCCTTAAAAGGATATAAGCACATCAAAGAAGCTCATCATGGAACGTACCATGTCCAACAAGATACAGTTTCTCCTCTTGGCTACTCTATGGTGTTTGGGTATGCTGGGTGGAGTCCATTTTGAGAGTGAATCCTATTCTTTTTTAGATAATCCAAGAATTTGGTACTTAAGCATTCTCTTCCTCAATCCGATCAAAGAGTTTTAATACTAAGTCCTTTTTCTTTTTCTATTTCACACCTATTCTCTTTGAATCTTTGAAAGGCTTCGAACTTGTAGTTCATAAGATACACATGTCCAAATTGAGTGTGGTCATTGATAGAGGTGATGAAGTAAGAATAGCCTTCTCATGCACTAACTCTTAGTGGACTTCACACATCCATATGGATCAAATCCAAAGGACTTGTGCTTTGCTATGATTGCCTTATGAAAGGAGCCTCGGTCATTTTTCTTTTCAAACAAGGCTCACAAGTTGTTCCTCAATGCCACTAACATTTTGTGCTTTAAGAGCTTCTACCTTGTTTATTCTATCTTTAGAGATATGCCAAAGTCTTGCATGCTATAGAATGACATCTTTTTGGATATCTAATTTTCACTTACTCGATTGAATGCGCATTAGTGATGGTTGAGAATCCAACAATGCACAATCATTTGTTAAAGTGTACCATCAGCAACTAAAGAACCAATTTCTTTAATGCCTCCAATCTCCTATTTGATATAGAAGGATCAAATCCTTTGCTATCCATAATGGGAATTGAAATATTGTTCTAAATAATATATGGTACATGATAACGATGGTTCAATACAAGTATGGAGATCCCTAAGTTTGACTTATTTTACGCCTTCAGCTTTGGCCACAACTCTTGCTCCTTCGCCAAGACGATGGATCATTTCTCAATTACTAAGTTTTATTTTTCTTTCTATTCTTTGTAACAAATTACAAAGATAAGAACCACATCTAATATCATATATCCATGAGGAAGGATATATCCTTAAATGCATTTCAATAAAGTACATACCCTTCCTAAGAGTGCCAAGATATTTCTTGTAATTCCGCTTCCAATGGCCTATCTTGTCAAAGTAGAAACAAGTAATATCGACTTTATCCTCTATAATCTTTTCAATTTCTCCGGATGTCTCTAATAGTTGCTTTCCCTTAGAGGAAGAACGTTTCTTCCTTTTACCTCCCTTTCTAACACCCTTAGGGCCTATAGACTTCGAAGAGGAAACAAATGTCAAAGGTTTGCCCTTTTCATGGTAGTCTCCTTCTAGATCAACACTTTGATCAATAAAACTCAATAAAGAAGTGAGGATCAAATTCTCATGGAGATTATTGTCCATCACTATGTCCAAGTTGAAAATCTTCTTAAGCCTAATTATCTTTAGGCTATAGTCGATCACGCATGACTATACACACATCCTAGCTTGAAAAATCTGAAAAATCTCCTTTGACAATATGAACTTCTCATACCATGTTTACTTTACAACTCTTGTAAACGTAAACCAAGGTACTATTTATGTATTTTTGAGACTTTTGAAGTTGTAGATGAGACAATGGGATAGGACGATTCTTAACCCAATCCGTGAACCTTTCACGTGTCTCTCGATCTACATTAATCCCATGGGATAAGGAGTACCATGATATAGGACATTTATCCATTTTTTGAAATCTAGAACAATTTTGAGGTTAGTCAAACACGGAAGTTTGGCTTGGTTAGTTTATTGGTTTTCAAAATAACGTTAAGTGGATTTTAGCCATTCTTGAGATTACGCAAATCATCAAAGGTGAAAAATATAATATAAGCATATGATTGAATTTTGATATTTTGAAAACATGTTTAAGGTTTTTCAGGCATAGTTTTTTCCACTATTTTATCAAATCCTTCACCCCTTAGGGGAATTCGGGAAATCATATTTTTTAATGAGAATCAAGACTCCAAAGACTTGCAAGTGGACCACTGCGACTAAGTACCATCCACAAACAATCAAATGATAAGCAACATTTGTTAATTACATCATATGCAACTCTTGATATATTTTGCCTCACTTTTCATGTAGACATACAGCTCATACGACATCTACACTAATGTTAAATTTCATACGGCTCATGCCTCACTCTTCATGTAGACCTACAACTCATGCAACGTCGACTCATTTCATATGTTAGCGCTATTTGATTCATAATTAGCTAATGTAAATATTGATTTGGCATTGAATTGTGTTATATGTTGATATAACATGCTTTATTTGACCTTAAGTTGTTTCAGTCATTTTTGGATCCAATTGGATTGGATATTGTCATGCCCCTAAATCAAATCCTATTTATACTAAAATTGAGTGTGAAATTTAATCCAAAATCATAAAGTTAAATAAGAACTCATGCAATTCCTTGTAAACTCATAACATAAAACTTAAAGTATCGAAATCTTTCTAGAACTAAACACAATAAAATCCATGACAAATAAAAAAAAACTAATGAACTTAATATAAATTATCCTAGTATACTGAAATCCAAAACTACGTCTTCACCCTTGATTCTCATCATATGCAGGATCTACCTCCTCATTAGGACTAGGATCTATGTACGCTAGAAGAAAGTTAAAGAAAAGAAAAGAGTATGAGTAAAAGATTCAGTGAATGCCAAGTGTGTGTAAAGTGAGTTCTTTAAATTAAAATTATTTTGTATAGTGGAAATTTTTAGGTAATATAAGTGGGATTCAAAAATAGTCTAGCAGTAACAGTTAAGGAATATATAAAAGATCAAACAGTAACTAGTCAAAATTTCATTAAACAATTTCCTAGACTATCAACTTAAATACAATGATCAATAATTTTACTGTAACCAGTAAACCTTATGACTCCTATCGTAACAATCCCTTATCACTCTGGATAAGGTGCAAAGTGTCCCCAGGAATTCCTACGACCCATCTCAGCCACAAATAGCTTCTGTTATGAGCTGGGGGAATTAGGCCATGAGAGCTTGGGATTCAACCGGCTTGCCTGCTGCTGCCCAGTGAAGTCCCTCGCACACTCAGACCAAGTTGAATCCAACTAACAATAACAGTAACAATAAATCCAGTAGTTTAGTTGATCATCGAATTTAATTCGCTAGTCTAGAAGCATAAGAAAGGTCATAAAAGTGTATATTTTCATTTATCTATAAATAAGACAATAAGAAGAAAATTTCTTTATCCAAAAGTAAAACAAGATAATTATTTCTTTTTGTCCAGCAATAAAACAAGAAAAGAAACTAAAAAAAACATTTTATTTGGTGCACAGTGGAATACGTATAGAGAGCAGTGTTTCTTGAAAATAAGTTATGAGCAAATGATATAATAACATATATCATTTTGAGTTTTGGAACATAATATCATATAATATATAGGTTTAGACACTCACAATGTTTTGCATTCATTTGATCAATGATCTCCTAGGGCTACCTTGAATAACCTGCTAAATAATGATAATAATTAAATTAGTTTCATCTAATGAATACTTCAACAAAGGCTTAAACTTTCCCACTCAGTGTAGAATACCCAATTCCTATACGACACTTTTCATGACGAATGCCTAGAACGACCTAAATACTTGAATAATTCTTCCCAAATTTAATTTAACAAATCCTAATGGGAACCATGCTTGTTATCCTCACTAGGAGTACTCATGTAGCGTCGAAGATTATAGAAATATAATTAATTAACCACCAGTTTCTGAAATCAGAATGATTCTAGAACTTGGCCACAATTTCGCAATAGCGAATTTCATAACTTTCAATAACTAAATAAATAATATATAGTTCTAATATTTTATTTATTCTTTTTCTAAAAAAATTTCAAGTTATTGTAAAAAAAACTGAAAAATCAAAACACTTTCATTATCATGGTAATAAATCTTTCAAGTTAAAAACAAACCAAACCCGATGTATGCTCAGGCAGTTAAATTTAATGAATTTTAGAGAAATAACCACAAGGCCTGAGTTTATAAAAATTTCCAGTAATATTTCTAACACATCAAAAGTTTTCATTAAAATTTATCACTTTAAAATACTATCATTTAGATGGATAAAAAAAATTCTAAACTAAACTGACACAGACTCACCACCTAGTCTGGCAGAGTACTTTTTTGAATTTTTATAAAATTCAATAATAATAGTCAAGACCTAAAATTTTCTCACAATATTTTAGACACATTAAAATTTACTCAGAAAAATTTTGAAGTAAAACTAACAATATTTGACCCACGAACTAATGTAAAATTTTTAATCCTAGAATTCTGAAAATCAAAATCCAGCAGCAGCAACATTTCTTGTGATTCTAAAACCAATAGCCCCTTTTGAATTGATGCTTTTTTTCATCTTAAGTTGATGCCTAAACTACCAAGCACATAATTCCAGAAAAGGTTCAATTAGTGGTCACTTGCTACTCTAATGAAAATTTCATAGAAGAAAGAAAAGTGTCACACGAAGGTGAAAGCTAACTGTTGTTACCTGGCTTAAATTCTTGTTACTTCTCGCCTGGCTAACCCCATTTCTTTTTCCTTTCACTTGTATTCCAATAAATTTCTTCCCGAAGCAAGTTTAAATTAAGACAACTAGAAAGCCAAGATTTTCATCAATCGTTTTGGATATCATATTTGCAACTTTTCTAGGAAACCATCAAAATCCACAGCATCCACCACAAATAATACTACAGTTCCAGCCCCACTCATCGACCTCAACCTCCTCCCAACAGTGTGCTGAAAATCAAAGTCTGGCAGCAATTCTCCACCCTCGGCTCCCTCACCTTTTCCTAATACCTCTGCTACATTAATGTACACCTCATGAGAAATCCTTGCACAACCGATTACCAGGTCAACCTCTCCCTCCATTGGCACCCTATAGTAAATTGGCACCTCAACCTTAAAACACTCTCCCTCAAATGCTTCCGCATCTGAAAATCGCTCTTAATACCCAAACAAGCTGGCACTCCCACCATAGCCATACTCGAGCACATCTCCGGAGGTGTCCCCAACTCCGTCCCCATGTCTCCACCAACATTTGTACCATCTCAACAACACTCTCGTGATTCCTCCTCATTATCCCCTCAATCCCACCCTCGAACCTACCAACAAATTAACCAGCTGTGCACTGTAATCTCTTGTCCCAGTCCATGCACTCTCCACCGCCAACCCATTGCCGTACTCACGAGACACTACGGGGTGATGCAAGTCCAACAATTCATCCAACATCTTATAGTACAAAAACGCCGTAGATGATGGGCAGATAGTGTCACCTGCCTGAAAAACAGATGAGAAGAAAGACCTGGTATTGTGTTGGAGAGCGACAGCGGCGGCAGTGATGGTGTTGTCGACGGTGGAGACTTCATCAACGTGGTCAGCGTTGATGAGGGTCCGGATGAGGCGGCGGGCCCGGAGGATGGAAGGTTTAAGGGTGTTGAAGTAGAAGTGATTAGGCTGGTGGAGAAACATAAATTGGTGGCGCTGCTGGGCAGCTATTATGGTGGCAGGGAAACAGCCAAAGCTGCCGTTGGTTATGTGGGCCATGGGAGGGTCGTGGTGGGAGAACTCAGACTGGATCTCCAATGGAGTGATAGATTTGGGTTTAGGCTTTGGGTTTTCGACGGTGATTATAAGAGGTTTCTTGGAAGGGGTCGGTGAAAGAGAAAATGAGGATGCCATCTTTTAGCAAAAATGAGGGGAGCAAATCGTCAATGTTTGGTGTTGTTGGAATTATCTGTATTGCAAAATTTGGATATGGCCTTGGAGTTGGAAAAAAAAAGGTGCCGATGACTTCCAAAGTCTTGAAATTGTGAAGAGGCAATGATTTGGTTTGCAGGAGGAGTTTGGGAAGGATTTTTATCTCAAGAGATTATAGAATATAGGGTGTTAGTTTATTGGAAAGAGGAATCTAATTATATTCCTATTAGGACTATGGTCCAAGTTCAATATTAATTTAAATATTAGTATTATTAATTTATATGATGTCAATAATTTAAGACTCTCAGTAATATTATAAGACTAATCGAGTATAATTAAATTTTAAAATCTCTTAATTAGTATATCAACATATATATACATATAATTATATACGATCTCAAAATAATAGTTATCATTATTTGACTATGAGATAAGTAAATGCTATATATATGTATTTTTTTTTTAATTTTTGAGGAGATGGTATTTTATATTTTACTATTTCTTTAATTGAAATAATGAATAATATTAGATTGGGTAAAATAATCAATTAAATATGAAATAAAATTATGGGGCATTACAGATATAATTGGTGATTTTTTGTAGAATGTAATTCTTACTTTAATTTGATTTTGGAAGCATCTTTGAGCTCTTATTTTTTTAGATTTGAAAATTGTTTTAGATTTGAAATTGCATCTATATCATGTGGAAATGGTGTTTAGAAGTTGTTCTAAAAGTTAGGTGCACAAAAGGTTGAGCAAAATAGAGCCAAATATGCCAAGACCAACTAACTAAGCACACTGCCCAGCCTAGTCGGGCTCTGGCCGACAGCGGGTGCACCATGCACGTGCCTGCTGCGTGGCAACATGCCTAGCATTGGCAGACAGTGACATAGTCTTGATCTAGGAAGTTTTTTAGCTTAATTTTGGCTACATTTTGTGACCAAAAGTGTATTATTTCATACATAATAAATGCACAAGTGTTGTGCAAGCTCTCAAAACTATGTTTGACATATTTAATTATTTTTAAATCTTGTTAAAGTTAATCTCCAATTGTAGCAAAAATAGGATGCATAAATGTTATGCTTGTTTCTGCTTAACCAATTACTTGTTTATATGATAAGCATTTAATTATTGGAATTGAATGTCAATTCTCGATTTGTTTGTTATTCATTTAAGTGTAGAATGAATGGTGAATGAATGGAGATGATCATGAGCCTTTAAAATTGATTTTACTTATTTCAAGTTGTTGAAATTGGTTGTATTAAATGGGACTTGCATGCCTCTTGTTCTATCTAATAAAATTTATGAGAGTAGAATCAGTAGGGTAAGGTTTTCTTTCTCTTGTAAAAGTTGCAAGGAGCAAAGAAGATCAAAAGAGACTAAAAGACCCATGGATGTACAGGGATACACTTATTTTATAGCTTTTTTTAATTAACGTACCTAAAATCAACCGAGTAATGCACCTGTAGCTCTAAGTGCATCACTTGGTTAAGCTCATAATCATCCCACCCTAGAAGTATGTTAGGCATATTTACTTATTTATGCTTTCTATATCCTATTGACTTATGTGGTGCATGGATTAGGATACCAAAAACTTAAATGAGAAGATAAAATTGATGAGATCTTGGCAAGCAAGTTTCAAATCTCTTCACCTAGAATGTTTAAATATTTTCAAATATTAAATCAAAATGGATATAAATTAAAAAGGAGTTTTAATTAATTTATGTCTTCTACAATAGTATATGCCATGACGCTGATACCAAATTAGTGTGATAGCACTCGATCATGGGAGTCATGCTTAGGAGGAAAGCTG
>JACGDI010005295.1:350394-382023 GCA_014898725.1 Jacaranda copaia
CTCTCTCTCTCTCTCTCTCTCTCTCTCTCTCTCTCTCTCTCTCTTCTATTATTTCTATCTCTCTCTACCTCTAACCTATTAGAACCAACATAATTATTACATTTCAACATAATCATTATATTTTCAAATATTTCATCCAAATACATTTTCATATTCACATCACATATTATAACTAATTTCCACTAATTTGAAAATGCTGGAAATGAAAATGAGTGTGGAGATGAAACCAAATAGCTACTAAGAATCCACTCACAACAATTTTGGAAACTAATAAACAAATTGGGCCCAATTTTCACAATTGGTTGAGAAACCTCAAAATAGTGCTTGACTCTGAAAAGAGGACTCATGTACTTGATCAAAGCCCAATGAAAACCACTGGCAATGACGCCACTGATGAGGTTTGTGAATTGTTCATGAAGTTTGTGGATGATGGCCTATAAACAAGATATCTCATGATGGCAACTATGTCTAATGAGTTGCAAATGTTTCGTGATCATTTGAAACATACAAGTGAGAAATATGCACACTTACAAGAGTTTTATGGTGCCTAAACTAGACATGAATGATTCGCTTTATCTAGGGAGCTCTTTAGAAGTAGAATGATTGAGGGCATGAGTGTCCATGATCACAAGCTTAAAATAATTGGACTCATTGAGAAACTTAGACAACTTGATATGATCATTGACAATAACCTCTATGTGGATTTGATCCTACAGTTATTGCCAAGTTCATTCGACCAACTCGTTATGAATTTTAATATGTCTAAGAATAAAGTAACGATTAATGAATTGGTGAACATGTTGGTTACTGCTGAGGTGACTATAAAAAAAGAAAAACCTCTTATTCTTGCATCCTCTTCCAAGTCCAAGGCCCAAAGGTCCTAGAAAATGGAGTAAGAAGAAGAAAAGTTCTTTATCGAAAAAGAATCAACCCATGAAAGGTTTAGGGGGAGTTAAGAAGAAGAAAGAGGCTAAAACTAATGCTACATGTTTCCATTATGGTAAAAAAAATATTGGAGAAGAAACTGCAAAGCTTATCTTGCAACTTTTGAGAAGGTATGTACTAATTGAAGTGCATTTAACAACTAATTCTTCCTCATGAGTGGGTATTCAATTCCACATGTGGTTCTCACCTTTGTAATTCGTTATAGGGGTTGAAAAGAAAAAAGAGTCTTAATAAAAGGGATATGATCCTCCGCTTTGGAAATGGTACAAGAGTTGCTGCCACAGTCCAAAGTTTACTCAAGTTAGACTTGGGAAATTCTATTGTTGTACTTGATCATTGTTTCTATGTACAGAATCTTGTGAAGAATATAATTTCAATTCCCATTTTAGATAATGAAGGATATAATTTTCCTATGTCTAATGAGAAATTGAGGGCGTTAAAAAACAACTGTTTAATTGTTTAAGGTACATTGAATAATGGGTTGTACATATTAGATTCTCAAAAATCATTAATTCACATTTAACCAAGAAAAAGAAAATTAGATATCCAAGAAAATGCCATTCTATGGCATGCTAGACTTGGCCATATTTCTAAAAATAGAATGAACAAGACAGAAGCTCTCAAAGTACTAAATGTTAGTGACATTGAGGAACTTCCAACTTGTGAGTCTTATTTGAAGGAAAAAATGACCAAGGCTCTTTTTGTACAATAATCGAAGTGAAGCACAAATCCTTTGGATTTGATCCATATGGATGTGTGTGGTCCACTAAGAGTTAGTGCATGAGAAAGCTATTCTTATTTCATCACCTTCACTGATGATCACACTCGATTTGGACATGTGTATCATATAAAGTAGAAGTCAAAGCTTTTGAAAGGTTCAAAGAGTATAGGTGTGAAGTGGAAAAGTAAAAAGGACTTAGTACTAAAACTCTTCAATCGGATCGAGAAAGAGAATACTTAATTGCCGAATTATTGAATTATCTAAAAGAGAATAATTTTCTCTTTTAATGGACTCCACCTGGCACACCCTAACTCAATAGAGTAGCTGAGAAAAGAAATTATACTTTATTGGAAAGGTATATTCCATATGAGCTTCTCAGATATGCCTATATCTTTTTGGGAAAATGCTTTAGAAATGGTAGCAAGACTACTAAATGTAGTACCCTCAAATCCCGAGCCAAAAACTCCATAGGAGATGTGGCATGGTAAAGCACCCTCTTACCATTATCTAAAGGTTTAGGGGTCTCCTACATACGTGAAGAGGTAGGTGGGAGATAAGTTGGATAGTCAATCTTCCTTGTGCAAGTTTGCGGGATACCCTAGAGAGTCTATACGTTATTACTTCTATAATCCCTCAAAACAAAAGATGTTTGTCTCAAGGAACGACACCTTTTTGGGAAAAGAATTTCTATTAGATAGAAAATGCATTGCTGTTGAACTTGATGAAGTTCAAGATAATCAACAAATCCCACAAGCAGTGGAAACAAGTAGTGAGCCTTACACACAACCTCTACATAGGTTGAACCAAATTAAGAAGTAGCCCGAAAGGTTTAGATTTCTTTATGAAATAGGCCAATCAGATATAGATCCAAAGACCTATGAGGAAGTTATGTTGAACATAGACTTGGGACATTTACTTGAAGCCATGAGATCCAAATAGACTCCATGCACTCCAACAAAGTATAGATTTTGGTAGATCCATCAAAAGAAATTGTTCATGTTGGTTGCAAATGGATCTATAAGCAAAAGCTAAGAGTTGATGAAGAGATTACAATCTTTAAGGTGTGGCTAGTGGCAAAAGGTTATACTCAATGACCAGGTATTGATTTTGAGGAATCCTTTTCACTAGTTGCAATACTTATGTCTATTCGGATTCTACTTGCCATATAAAAATAATCTAGGATGTATATTCTGTAAATTCAACCTTCTGTGTTCAATTAGCATTCTCCAAGATAGAACTATGCAACAATATTACAAAAGAACCATAATACCACAATTAATTCACAATTAGATTTTCTCTTTTTTTGTGTTTTTTCCTATTTTTTTGAATTTTTTTTCTTTTCCTAGAAACAAAAACGAGATAAATAGAAATTTATCTCAAGTTGGCTCTAATACCAAATGATGAGGAACCCCAAGGATATAATGATCCTAAAACCCCAAACACATTATTTGATATTGAACAAACCCTACAATAAAAATCCTCCCTATTGAACCCATAAGATATTTGATCTTAGAAATGCAAATAATTAGGAATAAAAATAAAAAATTGTATAAACACAAGAAGGAATTAGAACCTTCAAAAAACTTATTCAATTTCTTGATGTAACAAGCAATGTCGTGGTTTTTCTTGAGAGAAAATTGCAGAAAATAAATCAATATTCATAAAAATCTGACATACATGTTTTTAAGAAAGTATTTATACTCTCCTTGCAAGCCCTAATTAAAATAAGACATAAATTGAGCCTATGGATAATAATTTAAGCCCAAATTCAATTAGAGATAAAAGTTTAACTTGGTCATAGCTTCTTTTTTTCTCCATGAGTCGCACAAGTTTTAGAATTCTTTTGGCCTTTTTAGGCATTTTCAAGCTTTACACCAAGCACAAGATGATGGGCTATCCAACTTCATTCTTTTGGCATCTTGACATGCTTTTATCTTCCTTAGCCCATTCTTGATGCATCTCTTAAACAAATAACTTAGCAAAATTTGCAAAGCCATCTTTCAACCTCTTTGCTTGTGCTCTTGTGATAGGTCCCATTAGCATGTTGTAATCTCCATTTTTCCTTCCAATGCCAAAATAACCATATTACCTTCCAATATACATCTAGTGCTCACATCAGAAGAGCTTGTAGATTTTGTGACGACACCTATCATAGTGAATCTATATGTTGGAAAATGCACGAAAAATGCATATAGGGTGGCAGTGACCAATATTGTGTAAGGGATTATTCGAGGAACCAAAAAACCACCTATAATATTCAAGAGAACATAGAGAAATAAGTTATAGAGTCTAGTTGAAGACAAAAGGGCCCAACTTGCTCCAACTTGGTCTAAGGTATAATTTACTTTTACAATGTTCTGGGAAGAACTATTGTTGGAATAGTGCCCTACAAGTCAATTAGATTAGCCTTGTGAACTATTTCACTCATGATACAATCTTGATTGAATAATATTCTTAATATGGCTATCTTTATCTTTGCATAGTTTTACTTCTCTAGCATTTGGATGAAACCCTTAGATTACCTACAACTGTAGGACTTGATTTAGTGACCATGGAATAAGTCTCACATGATCGTAATCTTAAATCTTACAAGTTATAAGATCTTCATAGATGAGATATCTAAGATCTGGATAAACTTACACTAACGATGCATAAATCCTAGGGTTGGATATTGCTCCATTCCATGAGCAACCATATGAGATATGGGTGTTTGTTAGAGAACAAGGTACTGAAGACCTACCAGTGGATCAACTAGATAGTTTTAGTAGCAAGTCGGTAGTAGCTATTTCTCCTGATTACACTAGTACATATTATTAGCCCTCTGATATGAGGATCTATGGTAATCTTATGTCAGGTCCTCATACTTTGATTATTCCTTGACCACCTAGCGGGTCTTTCAAGTTTAAATTGGGTATGAACTACTTGGCATGGAGGTTTGTGAGATCTAAGATGAAATCTGACTCCTCACTATTGTAAAGGGCAAGTGCATCTTCTATGTGTTCTATAATGGTTGATTCCTACAAATCCTTATGTAAGGTGGTGTGATAGTTTGGAAAAGGAGTTTGTCAAATATGAGGTCATATAATAGGGATCAAACATTGAGAATAGAGACATAGTATCAAGGCTATTAAAGAGTTGACAAATATCTTATCCTAGGCCTCTATTGAGAGATAGGAGATGAAGGGGCTGTATTTGCATAGTACACATTGAGCAATAATGGTTCTCCAAAATATTCATTTATGCCAATTAGTTGGGCTCCATGAGCTTGGATTTGCACATCGACCATGAAGATTAGGTACTCTTGAATTAATGAGATTAATTGAATTGAATTGACTGGTTTAAAAGGAGTTTTAAAATAAAATGAATATAAAATATTTAAAAATCACAAGGAGTTGTGAGCCCATGTCCAATAAATGGTAGAACATATTGGATCACACACAAAATTCAATTAGCTTCTTAATTTTAAGAGAAAATTTTTGAAGTGTTAGAAAAGGACTTCTCTTAGTGGACCCATTTTTAGGTACCAAGTTTGAAGTTCAATTTTGGCTTGATTAATTTAAGTGTTAAATTAATCAACTAATTTAAAGAGTTAAATTAGACCAATAATTAAGGAGTTAATTATTTGGTGCCAAGATGACCATTAATTGGTCAAGTTAAGTTAACAAAATTAAGCTTAAGGAGTTAAGCTAATTTGACTTAAAAAGTTAAGTCAAAAGATAATTAATTAAATTAAAAAATTTAATTTAATTAATTGTAAAAAAATGAATTTTGGAGGGAAAATTCAAATAATATTTGAATTAAGCATCTTAATTAACTTGAAATAAGATTCCAAATGTAATTAAGATGCAAATGAAATTCAAACGAGATTTAGATTCACCTATGCCACCTTAGCAACCCCATTTGGTCGGTGCCCCCCTATGCATTGTGTGATGCTAACTTGGCATCACACATTTTCAAAATCTATATATAGATATAGAGAGAGGAGGTCGTGGATATCATATTTGGTGTAAAGAATTAGATTCTTCCTTCTTCCTCTCCAAAACCTTTTACAAGCAAGCATTCATGTGTTAAAAGCTTTGCTCTCTGCTTCTTCTTCCCTACCTAAAATTGGCCTCCACCATTGTTGAATCTCTAGTCTTACTCTAACTTATGGATCAGAGATCAAGGAAGAAACATTGGTGTGTGGATCATTACAATAGAGGCAAGACATTTGGCTTGCTAGTTTATGGAGATCCACTTGCAAAGAGCCTAATTTGGCAAATTTCTCCAAGGAGTTCCAGATAGCCTTTTGATCTGAATTTTTAAATCAAATTTCATCATGGTATTGAAAAGCTTCATATATTTTTTCATAATTTTGGGGGATATTTGATAGTGTGATCATCGCACTCGTCCAGATGCACCAGATGCAGGTAGTTTTTGGACTAATGAAGTGTTCACTTGCTATTCTTGGGATTTTGCTTTTCAAGGTAATTCTGTCACCAAATTTGAATTCATATCATGATTAGATCTTTTTTATGCTTGTAAGCAATAGTTAGTTTCATGTTTTGAAGTTTGATTATTGGATCCTAGTGCCTTACTTGCTTTCAAGTGGTATCGGAGCCTAAATCATGCTTAGATTTGGATTTTATTTAATTGATTGATCCATGTGATGGATTAATATAGATCAAAAAATTCTCAATTCAATTGATAGATTGGAGTATTTAGTTGATATGTGTGGCTCCTTCATTGATGAATTAAAGCATGCTATTATGTGATTTAAGTGTTAATTCATATAGTTAGTATGTTTTAATTCGTAGTGATTAATGTTGAATATTGATTTAGCATTAATTGATGTTATATGGTGATATAGAATGTTTGTGATTGATCAAAATAAGTTTGGCCATTTTTTGATTCAATTGGATTGGAGTTTGGTTGGAAATATTTGGAGAATTTGATTCTCACTTAGATTTGAATTTTTGAAGCATGTTTGAGCACTTCAATTTTCAATTTTAAAATGTGTTTTAGATCTAGAAATCGGTCCATAATGTGTGATTTAATGTTTAAAAGGTGTTCTAGAATTTTTGGTGCACAAAAGTTGAGCTACAAAATGGCTTGACTAGCCTTTAACCTTAAAACAATGGCTACCAGCTAGCTTTGAGCAAGCTACTAGGGCAATGACCGAGAGCTACTACCCAGTGGCTTGCTCAGCTCGGCCAACAATCATCGGTTGAGGGTTGGACAAGTTTTGAGCCATTTTTTTGTCTCCTTAAGTGGCTAAAAATCAGTGTTAAATCATATGTTATGGATGCACAAGTGCTGTGCAAGTCCTCAAAATAATGTTCCACAATTTTATTGCTTCTTAAAACTTGTCAAAGTTGATCTCCAACTTATGGCATAAGAATTATGCTTGTCCAATCATTTGTTTATGAGATAAGCATTTAATTATTAAAATTAATTGTTAATTCTTGATTTATTTATTGTTTATTTAATTGTTGAATGAATGATGAATGAATGGAGAGATCATGAGCCTTTAATATTGATTTTATTTTTTTCAAAGTTGTTGAAATGGGTTGTATTAAATGGGGCTTGCATGCTTTTTGTTTTATCTTGTAAAAGTTATGAGAATAGAATCACTAGGAGTGAGGATTTCCAATTCATGTAAATGTAGCATAGAGCAAAGAGTCTAATGGAGGCATGGAGACCTTTTGAAGACCTATGAATGTATGTGTTACACTCATGTAATAGTTTAAGTTTAATCAACCACTTAGGGTCAACCGAAGTGATGCACCTATGGCTCTAAGTGCATCACTTAGTCATGATCATCCCACCCTAAGAGCATGCTAGGCATATTTACATATTTATGCTTTCACTTGGTCATGGGGAATGTCGTGAGGTCGTCTTGAGATAAAGTTTGATTGGTGGATTTGACTTAATGCTTAGTAGAATAGATGGCACATGGTCACGTGGGTCTATATGAAAAGTGAGGCAAAATATATCAAGAGTTGCATGAGATGTAATTAGCAAAAGTTGCTTACCCTTCAATTGTTCGTGGATGGCACTCGGTCATGAGGGTCCATTAGCAAGTCATTGGGGTCTTGTTCTCACTAGAAAATATGATCTCCCAAATTCTTCTTAGGGTGAAGAATTTGATAAAATAGTGAGAGAAAAACATGCTTGAAAGACTATGAACATATTTTAATATCAAATTCAATCACATGTTCTCTTTTTTGCCTTTGAGGATTTGTGAAATCTCAAGAATGGCTAAAATTCTACTCAACTTTATTTTGGAAACCAATCAAGCAATTGAGCTAAACTTCCATGATTAATGTAACCTCAAAAATTGTTCTAGTTTCCTAGAGGTAGATAAAGGTCTTATATATCATGGTACTCCTAATCCCTTTGGGATTAATGTAGATCTAGAGACACATAAAAATTTTATGAAATGGCCTTAAGATTGTTCTATCCCTTAGTCTCATGATGGCATCTACAAACTTTAAAAGTCTCAAGGACACATGAATTGTACCTTGGTTAAAGTTTACAAAGAGTTGTAAAGCAAAAAAGGTATGAGAAGTTCATGTTGTCAAAAGAGATTTTTTTCAAGCTTGGAGAAGCTTTTTTCTACTTGGACGTAATGATGGACAATGATCTCCATTAGGATTTGAACCTCACGTTCTCACTGAATTTTATTGATCAAAGTGTTGATCTTGAAGGAGACTACCATGACAAAGACAAACCTTTACACTTGTTTCCTCTTCCAAGTCTATGGGCCTTAAGGGTGCTAAAAAGAGAGGTAAAAGGAAGAAATGTTCTTCCTCGATGGAAAACAAACTATCAAAGGCATCTGGAAGAGTCAAGAAGATAATAGAGAAAATAGTTGGTGTTATTTGTTTCTACTTTGGCAAAATAGGCCATTGGAAGCTATTTGCAAGGGTTACCTTGCAACCCTTAAGAAGGGTATGAACTTTATTGAAGTGCATTTTAGGATAAATTCTTTCTCATAGATATATGATATCGTATGTGGTTCTTTTCTTTGTATGTTTTTATGAAGAATAGAATAAGCTGATGTGGATATAATCCACCGCCTTAGCTAAATAGCAAGAGTTGTGTCCAAAGCTGAAAGCGTATAATAAGTTAGACTTAGAGAACTCCATAGTTGTATTAGACCTTTGTTATAAAGTACCATATATTGTTTAGAATAATATTTCTATTCTCATTTTAGATAGTAAAAGATTTGATCCTTCTACATCAAGTGAAAAATCAAAGGCAATAAAGAATGGGCTCTTTAATTGCTCTTGGTGCACTTAATGAAGGATTGTACATATTAGATTCTCAACCATCACTAATGTACTTTCAACTAAGAAAATTAGATATCCAAGAATATGCCATTTTATGGCACACAAGACTTGGTCATATCTCCAAAAATTAGGATGAACAAGTTAGAAGCTGTTAAAGTACTAAATGTTAGTGGTAGTGAGGACCTTCCTACTAGTGAATGTTGTTCGAAGGGATACATGACCAAAGCTCCTTTTGTAGGACAAACGAAGCACTCCACAAATTCTCTAAATTTGATCTATTCGAATGTTTGTGGACTATTAACAGTAAGTAGGAAAGAAGGCTATTTTTACTTCATCTCCTTGATCGATGGTAACAGTTAATTCGAATAGATATATCTTATGAAGTGCAAGACCAAGGCCTTTGAAGAGCTTAAAGAATATAGAAATGAAGTAGAAAAGCTAAAGAGACTCAGTATCAAAGCCCTTTGATTGGATAGAGAGGAAAAATACTTAAATACCATATTCTTGAATTATCTCAATGGACTCCACCTGGCACACCCTATCTCAATGGAGTAGTCAAGAGGACCAACCATACCTTAGTGGACATGGTACATTCCATGATAAGCTTATTCGATGTGTCTATAATCCTTTTAACAAATATGCCTTGTTGACGGTGGTAAAGTTACTAAGAAAAGTACCTTCAAAGTTGGTGCCAAAAACACTATATGAGATATGGCATGGCAAAGCACCCTCTTGCCACTATCTAAGGGTTTGGGGATGTCCTACCTATGTGAGACAAACTATGGGAGATAAGTTGGATTGTAGATCCAACTTGTGCAATTTTGTGGGATACCTAAGAGAGTCTATAGGTTATTACTTTTATGATCCCTCAGAACAAAATGTGTTTATTTTGAGGAATGCCACCTTTTTGGAAAAGAAATTTTTATAAGACTAAAAAGGTGTTGTAATTGAACTTAGTGAAGTTCAAGATCATCAAGAAATCCCACAAGCAATGGAAATGAAGGAATTGCAATAACTTTGTACATAATCTCTGAGAAGGTTGGACTGGATCAAGAAGCAACCCGAAATGTTTGGATTTCTTCATGAGATGAGTCAATCGATAGAGATCTAAAGACTTATGAGGAAACTATGTCGAATATAGATTCAGGACATTGGCTTGAAGCCATGAGATCCAAAATGGAATCCATGTACTCACATAAAATATGAACTTTGATAGATCTACCAAAGGGAATAGTTTCCATTGATTGCAAGTGGATCTATGAGCGAAAACTTAGGGTAGTTGGAAAAGTGGTGACTTTTAAGAAATGACTAATGGCAAAAGATTACACTCAAAGACCTAATATAGATTTTGAGGAAACCTTTTCACTTGTCACTATGCCTAAGTCCATTCAGATTCTAGTTGCTATAATTGCATATTATGACCATGAGATATGGCAGATGGATATAAAAACCACTTTCCTCAATGGTGACATTTAAGAAAAATTTTATATGGAGCAACAATAAGGTTTTACATCTAAAGGGAGTGAGCAAAAAGTTTGCAAACTCCAGAGATCCATTTATGGACTCTAATTGGCATCCTAAACTTGGAACATATATTTTTGACAAGATAGTCAAATTATTTGGTTTTGTTAAAAAGGTGTATGAACCTTATGTACCAGAGGTCTAGTGGGAGTAGTATACAATTTATTGTACTTTATGTCGATGACATCCTTCTCCATAAAGGTTTTGGGAAAGCATCCTACATATTGGGAATATGTATCTATAGAAATAGAATTGGGAAGGATGCTATGGCTTTTCCAAATCCCGTACATTGAACAAGATACTAAAAAGGTTTAGTATAAAATAATCCAAGAGGGGATTTCTCCTTTGGGACATGATTTTTATCTCCAAAAGTCTATGGCCACTTAAACTGTTGACAAGAGATATTGAATGTCCCACATACCTTATGCATCCACTATATGGAGCATAATTGTATGCTGTTCAATGTACAAGACCAAATGTGGCACACTTGCTAAGCATTACGTGTAGGTTCCAATTTGATCCTGGTGAATATCACTAGAAGACCGTTCAAACAATCTTTAAGAAGAACTAAAAAATTATTTTTGGTGTATGGTAATAGAGAATTGAAACTTATGGAGTTTTTAGATTTTAGTTTTTAATCTAATGTAGATGACCTAATATCCACTTTTGACTACATATTTTGCCATAATGGCAGTATGGTGAGTTGGAAGAGTTCCAACAAGACTCCATGGTCTAAATAACCACTAAGGTGAAATACTTTAGGATTTGGGAAGCCATAAAGAAAGGTGTTTGGATAAAAATTTCATCTAAATGTTAGATGTAGTGCCTAATGTGCATGAGCCTACGATTGTCTTAGAAGAAAATTTAGGACTTAAGCCAAGATCTCATAAGTAATCCAAACATATTAAATGCGTTATCATCTGATATATAATATCCATATATCAAATGATAGAGATGACAATTGAGTGGATAAAAGTTTCCTTAGAAAAAAATATAGTAAAACTACTATCTAAACCCCTAAAAGCTAAAGATCATTTGAGGATATCTTATAAAGATGGATCTCAAGGCCATAGGGCATTGGCTTTAGGAAAAATGGGAGATTGTTGAAATAGTACCCTATAAGCCAATGAGATTAGCCTTGTAAACTATTTTGCTCTTGGTATAATCTTGATTGAATGATATTCTTAATATAGCCATCTTCAGCTTATGCATAGTTTTACTTCACTAGCATTTGGATAAAGCCCTTAGATCACTTATGACTATATGACTTGATTTGGTGACCATGGAATAAGTTTCACATGGTCGTGATCTTAAATCTTCCAACTTATAGGATCTTCAAAGATGGGGCATCTAAGATCCGAATAGACTTGCACTAATAATGCATAAATCTAAGGGTTGGAGATTGCTCCATTCCATGAGCAACCGTATGAGATACAGATGCATGTCATAGGTGCTTGTTAGAGAACAAAGCACTAAAAGCCCATCAGAGAATGCACTAGATAGCCATAGTGGTAAGTCAATAGTGGCTAATTCTTCTACTTACGCTAGTGCATATTATTAGTCCTTTGACTTGAGAATCCATGGTAACCTTGTGTTCGATCTTCATGATTTGACTCTTCCTTGACCACCTAGTAGATCTTTCAGGTTGAGATTAGATGTGAGCTACTTGTCATGGAGGTTTGTGAGATCCAAGATAGATTCAACTCCTCGCCGTGGTAAAAGGCATATGCACCTCCTCTATGCTCTATAATGGTCGATTTCCAAAAATTCTTGTGCAAAGTAATGTGAAAGTTTGGAAAAGGAGTTTTTCAAAGATGAGGTCACACAACAGGGATCAAAGATTGAGAATAAAGATACAATATCGAGGTTATTAGGGAGCCAATAAATATCTTGCCCTAGGCTTCTTTCGGGAGATAGGAAATGGAAAGACCATATTTGCATGGTATGCTAGAGCGATGAT
Source organism: Jacaranda copaia (assembly GCA_014898725.1). Classification (NCBI taxonomy): domain Eukaryota; kingdom Viridiplantae; phylum Streptophyta; class Magnoliopsida; order Lamiales; family Bignoniaceae; genus Jacaranda; species Jacaranda copaia. The sequence goes on from JACGDI010005295.1 coordinate 362,816, forward strand.
AGTTCTCCAAAATATTCATTTCAACTAATTAGTTGGGCTCTGTAGGCTAGAGGTTGCACATCGACCATGGAGATTGGGTACTGTTCAATTAATTGAGATTAATTGAATTGAGTCAACTAGTTTAAAAGGAGTTTTAAACTCAAATGAATAAAAGATATTCAAAAGTCACAAACAATTGTGAGCCCATGTCCAATGAATGGTAGAACCTATTGGGTACTTTTAAACTAAAATGAATATAAGATATTCAAAAGTTACAAGCAGTTGTAAGCCCATCTCCAATAAATTGTAGAACCTATTGGGTCCTTTTAAACTAAAATGAATATAAGATATTCAAAAGTCACAAGGAGTCATGAGCCCATGTCTAATGAATGGTAGAACCTATTGGGTCACACATAGAATACAATTAGCTTCCTAATTTGGGAGAAAAGTTTCTAAGTGTTAGAAAAGGATTTCTCCTAGTGGACCAATTTTTAGATACCAAGTTTGAAGGTCAATTTTAGCTTGATTAATTTAAGTGTTAAATTAATCAACTAATTTAAGAAGTTAAATTAGACAAATAATTAAGGAGTTAATTATTTTGTATCAACATGACCATCAATTGGTTAAGTTAACTTAAAGAGTTAAGTTAACAAAATTAAGCTGAAGGCGTTGAGCTAGTTTGACTTAAAGAGTAAAATCAAAGGATAATTAATTAAATTAAAGAGTTTAATTTAATTATTTGGGAAGAATTAATTTTGGATTGAAAAGTCAAATGGGATTTGAATTAAGCATCTTAATTAACTTGAAATGAGATTCCAAATGTAATTAAGATACAAATGAAATTCAAATGAGATTTGGATTCACATTTGCCACCTTGGCAACCCCACTTGGCCGTCGCCCTCCCCCCCTCATGCATTGTGTGATGCAAACTTGGAATCACACATTTTCAGCATCTATATATACATATAGATGGAGGAGGTCATGGATTTCACATTTGGTGTGAAGAATTAGATTCTTCCTTCTTTCTCTCCAAAACCTTTTGCAAGCAAGCATTAATGTGTTGAAAGCTTTGCTCTCTTCTTCTTCTTCTTCCCTACCTAAAATCAGCATCCACCATTTTTGAATCCCTGGTCTTAATCCAACTTATAGATCAGAGATCTAGGAAGATCTCATTGGTGTGTGGATCATTACAATAGAGGCAAGACATTTGGCTTGCTTGTTTCTGGAGATCCACTTGCACAGAGTCCGATTTGGTGAATTTTTCTAGGGAGTTATAGATATCCTTTTGATCTAAATTTTTTACAAAACATTCATCAAGGTGTTGATAACGTCCAGATATTTTTTTGGAATTTTTTGAGGATAGTTGATAGGGTGACCATCGCACTCTTCTAGCTGCGCCAGTTGCATGCAGTTTCGGGACTAGTGAAGTGTTCACTTGCTACTCCTTAGATTTTGCTTGTAAAGGTAATGCTCTCACCAAATTTGAATTCCTAGCATGATTAGATCCTTGTTATACTTGTAAGCACTAGTTAATTTCATATTTTGAAGTTTGATTATTGGATCCTAATGCCTTACTTGCTTTCAACTATATATGATTCTAATACACCTCATTCTCTTTCATCTACCCATTTCACATTACATTGACGTTAAGTAAGATTTTGAACCCAAGATTTAATCAACCCTAATAGACATAGAAGTAATTATTGACTTTGTGAAAAATATTTGACCCACTTAGATTAAAAAGACTTCAGCACCAAGCCTTTCAAGAAATATACCCATGCTTATACCTCTTATGAGTATCAAAGCTATTTTGAATTTTCTTGGATGTCGGATGAGAATTTGGGGACTTGATTCTTTTAAGGTGTGGGCAGAGTTGGTAACACCCCAACTTCTAAAACTCTTACTTGAATTAATAGTAAGAATTAAGATGTGTAATTTGACAAAGTAAATTAACGAATGAGAAAATTTAAGTTTAGAATTTAACACTAACTATTTTAAATAGGACTGCAAAGTAATTAATAATAAACATTGAGGACTAGAAATAAATAAAATTTGGGCTCAACTAATAGAAATTTTAAATGTTGGGGTTATTGGATGAAATTGAAAACTTTTGGTGCTGAATTCGAATTTTCAAGTCAAATTAAAGTTGGTTGGAAATTTGAGGGTCCAATTGCAAGGGGGTCTCAATTTTTGAGCCTAATGCAAAAATTTCGAAAGCAAAAAAAACAATTGCTATGTAAAAATGCCAACCAAAATCTCAATTTCTCCAAAAAGCTAATTCCAATTTCCTCTTAACATTAATAGTCTGGAACTATAAACACTTCCAAAATTAAAATGGCAACTAGCTTCCACCTATCCCAAGGAACTTCTTGATAAAAAACTCTCTTTGAACATCTATGAATTGATTGTGAAATTTGTGTGGCGGCAAATAGCTTTTGGGTAGTTGCATACAATAGTTTTGACAATGGGAATAAAGGGCAAAAGGTGATGGGTTTGTGATAATAGAGCTACAAAAGGCTTTAATTTGTGGAAACAATAACCAATGGTGGTGATTTGAAAAAAAAAGAAAAAATTATGCCGACAATTGTTTGGATTAACTAATTTTGTTGCTTTAGTAGCTGGAGTGGGATGTTGTTCGAAGGGTTTTATCAGGCTCAATGAGTGGATTGTAGCAATGGTTTCAATTTTGTGATTTAATCACTAGAGAAAAAGAATCAAAGGTAGTAGTGTGCGGAGGCGGTGATGGCACAGTGGTGGTTATTTTTCTAATTAACCAAATGGATGACATGATACCCAAAAATTGAATGAGATCTTTACTTTTGCACGTAGAGACACACCTATTAGTGTTGGCGAATCTCAACTCCAGCGATGGTAGATGACGACACTTCAGCGATTTTCATGGCAAAAAGTTAGGAATCTCATTCTGGGCACATACAGAGCAATTTCAAACCATGAATTTACTCCAAACTTGTTCAATTTGGTAAAAATCTTTTTAATTGATTAAATGATTCCAAATTTGGTTTGATTAAGTTGTGAAGTTGATTTTCATTGTAAATTTAAGTTAATTAGACCAAGAATTGTAATTGTAGACTAAAATAATTGGATAGAAATTCAATTATAAGAATGTGTGGACCCAGATTTGATAATTTGGAGATTAATTATTATTTAATTAAGTTAATTGATACATTTGGGAAGTCAGTTTATGAAATGATAATGAAATTTACTCACACACTAAGATTTATTAAATTTGTGGATAGAGGTTGAATTTGTTAGCTATGGACCGAATTTATTGATTATGGACTAAATCTTGGGTAAGGTTTTAATGATAAAAATAAAATATTAGCCAAGAATTAATGAGAATTTTAATTAATTTGGATTAAACGAAATTGAGGCGTATGAAAAATCCCATAAATTAAATTTTAACTTAATATCAAATAGGACTAAACATAAATAAGTTTATGAATTCATTATTCTAATTGATAAAGGGAAGGTTAATTTTAGAAATTGAGTTTAATAAGTCAACAAGGATCACAAAATGGATTTTATGAGTGGAACTTTAATATTAGAAATAAAGATGAAATGTTGGCTCTGATAAGAATTTAGTTGATGTTAGTTGGATCTAGTTGACATACTTACAAAGTCAAGACAATAAATCAAGATAAAGTTAGAACTCCAAATAAGATCATTATGACATTGGAATATTAGATTAGCTAAAGTTAAAAGCAATTGGACAAATTGCGCGAAGATATCTACTAAACTATATAACAGACCTTGAATCATTGTATGTTAAATGATTTGAACTTAGTTAATCTCTAAATGCACAATAATACTTAACTCATATAATTTAAACTTATGAATTTAGGAAATGAGATTATAGTTAAGTAAGGCAAGTTCTAGTTATAAGTGTAGTTAAGAATTATGAAAGGAAGATAAAATTGATAAGTTTATTGAATATAGCTTCATAGATTAGAAAATAAAGTTAACATTATCCTAGTCTTTCCTACATTGTATTTTGGGGATAACTATGAATTGATGACTCAAGCTATTGAGCTCACCAGAGAAGCCCCACAACTCAATAGCACCAAGTGAGGTTATCGCCCCATTTGTTACGAGGAACATATCATATCTGCTATCCCTAATTCTTGACTTAGTTTTACCTACTTAAAATCATCCTGATGCTCAGGACCTTCTATTCTGTTTGTGAACCATTGTCCCGTATGCCCCTCAGACTTGCCGACTAATCCCATAAATGTTATTTCATTTATAATTAGAATGCCATCGATACGGTCTGCCGACTGCTTTTTTGCTCATTTTCCTACAAATTTGTTATTTGAACTACAAAACCTCAAAATTGTTAAAGCATAATTCATTTTGAGAAAACAGTGATATTTTATAATGTAGTTTGCGAGGCAGCCTTATTGAATAGCTATTCTTGATTCATACTAGATATGAGGCCGTTATGTTGACCGGTCAATGTTGTTTGTTTATTTGACTTTCTTGAAGTCCCATAAAGTTTCTTTTTAATAGTTATCTTGCTTTATATGGAGATTGTGACATATTTTATGTTGGCTGATGGGACTTCGTATGTATAAATCATATTATCTTACCTTTAGGGATGCCTTTGGGGAATTATAAGCCCATAAGACTGGTTGACGAGATGATCAAGACAGCAATATGCATTTGGTGGCTGGTCCACTAATCGAGACCCAATTTATGATCTTAACTTCAGGACAGTTGGAGATTGATTGCTACTCAAAGCTTGATTGACAAGGATCAATTCTATCGATTCGTATTACATTGGTTGTTCGCAAACTGGGTACTCATCGAGGTGAAATAAAGGAGAAAACCATTTCACGATTGGATTGTTAATGCAGAATACTAGGAATCACAATAGGGAAAGCTATTCCACAATTAAATCTATAAAATATACTTATAAAACTGGTCTTGTGAAATGTTGTACAGTCTGTTTTATAAAATGAATGAAATCTTGGATTTTGAAATCTGAGTCTTTTATGAAACCCTTTGTTTACTTAGCTCTTCAAAACTAATCTTGTCTATGAGGTTTTGAAATTTTCTATGAAATCCAATTAAAATTGAGATGATTGTTCACTATTATGGAACAGCATAGAGTAAGCTTATTGCATGTTAGTTAAAAGTACAGGTCTCTAGTTCTATTTTGTAGATTCCATAAAATCTTTTATTTCCCCCAATATCTAACTATTTTAACATTTTCTCTTAGTTATCCATGTTTTAATTGAGTGTTCTTCTTAAATATTATATTGCATTCCATTTCGTTTGATTCTTCCTATAAATGTAAATACTTGCCTCACTTAGTTATTTAGACTCACCCCTTCTTGTTGTTCTTTTTGTTATTTGCCCAGTTGAAGAAATTGAAGGCACCTTAAGCTTGGGCTACCTTTTGCATAGTGTAAATATTGTTACCAAAGCATTTATAAATGGTAAGGATGCGATATGTTATGTTTGTAATGTATAAAGGGCGTAGGTCATCATGTTAGTGTCTTTTTCAGTTGTAAAGTGTAATAGGTTAGAGTTTCAAGTAATGATATTAATACATAGGTTAAGTCATGAGCATTTGAGCGATAGTGATTTCTTATGAGAACCCGGGATCTATTTGCCCTTTTTAGTATGACTAGATTTAATTTTTTTGTTGGCTTTCATCTTGGGTTATTAGAGATTCATTTAAATTTCAAGGTTATGGAAATGCATGTGGAATTTGAATTTTAAGATTTGATTGGAGCATTATTTATTTCGAATTGTTATGGAATCACTTAAGATGAGAATGATTTTGGAGATGCATGTTTTGTTTTTGGAAATTTTTAAGAAAATCAATTAGAGTAACACCTCGGTCCAAAGTAGGCACCTCTCGGACGAGACGCTACAGCAAGCGTGAGCTAGAATGGTTTATCAAAACATAATTCATTCATCTAATTAGTTGGATTCCATAGGCTTGTAGCTAGACATCGACCATAGGGATAGGGTAATCTTTGATTAATAAAGATTATTTTAAGTGGTTATTTGTTTAAAAGAGTTTAAACTAATATGAATATTTTGATATTCAAAATATCACATTGAGTTATAAGGCCATGTTCAATGAATGCATGAACCTAATGAGTTGCACATAAAAGCCTATAGGAAGCACTCATTTGATAGGAGAAATTTTCTAAGGAGTTAGACAACTCACATTGGGTGTGTTTTAAAGGAGATGGTTTTTTGACAATTTAATTTGTCATATTGGCTTGATTAACTTAAGTGTTAAATTTATCAAAATAATTAAAAAATTAAATTAGACCAATTAAATTAAGGAGTTAATTTAATTGATGCCATGTGACAATCAATTAGTCAACTTAAGGAGTTAAGCCAAATTAATTAAATTAAAGAGTTAATTTAATTAATTAATGCGAATTTAATTTTGGAGGGAAATCAAATGAAAAAGTTCATTTGAATTTGAATTAGAGTCAATTTGAATTTCATTTCATAAGATGAAATGCAAATGTTAATTAAATGTAAATACGTGTGAAATTCAAATTCAAATTCAACTTAGCAAGTTGGCCAACTAGCATGGGAGGTGTGATACCAACTTGTATCCTCGCTCTTTTCTATAAATTGCCACATGATTGGTCACTATGGAATGATGGTGCATCCTTATTTGGTTGAAGCCCTTAAATCATAATGACAACAGGTTTTGGTCACCCATATGATGGTAATCATGAAACAAAACTCTATGATTATGATTTTAAATATTCCAAGTCATAGAATCTTATGGGACAGAATATCAAATATTTGGATAGCCATACAATAACGATGTATACTCCAAAGAGTTGGATATTGCCCCGTTGCATTAGCAATCTATGTTAGACATGGATGCATGTTAGTGGGTGCTTATTAGAGAATAAATTCACTGAAAACTTACTTAGAGAATCCACAGGGCAGTTGTAGTGGCAAGTTCTCTAGCTTACAATAATGCATATAATTAATCTTTTGACTTGAGGGTCTATAATAATCTTGTATTTAGGTTCTCGTGCTTTGATTTTGCTTCAACCACATAACAGGTCACCCAGACCTTAGTTTGGGCACAAGCTACCTACAAATGGAGATTGATGAGTTTAATGATAGGATTCGTTTCGCTCATTTGTTAAGAACAAGTTAATCTCCTATGTATTCTAAAATGATCGATTCCAAGAAATTCTTATACAAAGTGATGTGATAATTTGAAAAAGGAGTTTTCCAAAGTTGACGTCATAATAAGGAATTAAACATCAAGAATAAAAATATAGTTATCAAGGCTATCAGGGAGGTGACAAATATCTTGCTCTAGGCCTCTTTTAGGAAAACAGAAGGACCGTATTTGTAGAGGCAACTATAAGCAGTAATGGTTAATCCTCAATTAATTCATTCAATTGATTTGGCTCCATAGGCTAGTGCTAGACATCAACTATGGAGATTACATACTCTCTATTAATAAAAGTTAATCAATAGAGTGATTAGTTTAAAAGAATTTAAACTAGTTAGAATGTTTGATATCCAATCAATCACAAAGAGTTGTGAACCCATGTCTAATTAATTGAAGAACCTAAAGGGTCACACATAAAAGCCTAGAACACTCTCACTTAATTGAATAAATTATCTAAGGAGTTAGATAATTAAAGTGATCAAGTTTATTAGATAGAGACGAAGTTAGCTAATTTATAATTGGTTATCATGGCTTAATTAATTTTATTAAAATAATTTAATGAGTTAAATTAGTCCAATCAAATTAAAAAATTAATTTAATTGGTGCCATGCAACAATTTAATTAGTCAAAGTCAACTTAAAGAGTTAAGTTGACTTAATTAACTCAAGGAATTAAGTTAATCTAATGAAATTAAAGAGTTAATTTAATTAGTAAGGAAATGTTATTTTTGGAGAAAAAAATTAAATGGGAGAGTCCATTTATTATTGACAAGTTAGCATTTTAAATTTAAGAAATTAAAAATGCAACTTGACTAACCAATTGGCATCCCAGGTGGCCAAGTGAGGAATGCGTTATAGAAGTTTCCAAGGGCCTCCAATTAACACTATTTATACACCTTATTTTCCCCACTTGGCCAGTTACTTATGCCATTTATTCTAGCTACATTTTTCCTCCATTCAAGTGGTGATATCGTATGTTAAGAGAAACCACCTCCTAAATTCCCTCTAACAGCCTCCAATAACTCCCTCACACTTTCTTCTTTATCCTCCTTCATCATGCTCATATCTCTAGCTAATTGAGAGAGAATTGAGAGTGTTCAAGGTGTGTGGACTTCTTTAGAGGCTTAACACTTGGTGAGCTTTAGATTGGTGAATCAAGTTCCTTCAAGAAAGTGGCCGATTTTTGCTCTTTTCAGTGAATGGCGGTTTAGCATCTTGAGTTGCTATTTTGCTACCATTTCAAGCATGGCTTGGAGGAGTTTTTGGCTGCAAAAGTTGTTGTGGTTTCTATCCTTTGGAGAGGAGTTAGAGTTACTTGGAGAAAAAACAAATTTCTTGCTTGGAAGAAAGTTCCATTGTGAGAGCTTGCTAGTTACCTTTCATTTTTGTGATTAAGTAACATTCTCCAACCTTTTTAATGCATTATTGATGCATGAAATAGATCCTTAGATTGAGGATTTGTTACATCATGTTTGCATAATTTTTTATTATTATAGATCCTAGCACCCCTCCCCCCTATTTTTAGATAAAAAAGGTTTTGTCTCTATCTTTTAATGCCATGAAGATCTAGTAGTATCCTTGGAACTCTTCCATCATGCTTAGCAAGGCACAGCTTACAGTTGAATAGACTAAGAGGTTGATCCTTGGTAAGGGTTGGGGTTCTTTGGACAAGCCTTGTTGAGGTCTGTGAAGTCATTACACATCTACCACTTATTTCCTGACTTGGGGATGAGAACGACATTACGAAGCCAATCGGTGAACTGTATCTCAACTATGCATCCACATCCAATAGTTTTCTTACTTTTTCTTTGATTATTTATTATTTTATTTTTTTCATCATAAAAGACCCTCTTATTTTTCTTAGTTGACTTGATTGATAGGTCGATGTTTAGTCCATGTACTATGGCACTAGGGTCAATTCCCTAAAGATCAAAGGTTGTTCATGCAAAGACGTCTCTATTTTTTCATCAAAAATTTATCAACTAGTCCTCTACAGTTGATGGAAGCTGGGTGCCAATTATTGTGACCTTTTTCAAGTTTCCTAGCTCGAGTCCTATCTATTTATGGTCTTCTATTGATCGAAGATGCATGTCTTTGAATCCCCTTTTAGTTTAAAACTCTAGCGCATTTGATAAACATATGTCTGGCTATTTGTTTTCATTATGAGTAGTACTATGGTCAATCGAGTGGATAGTAAAAGTGCATAACATGAAAGCCCTTGTCCATGTCGCACATGATCTAGCCTTCTCTAGCTAATGTAGAAAACTTTATTTGTTGGTGAAAAGTGGATACAATTATCTAGAAGTTGTTAGTGGTTGAAACCTCAATAATGATGTTGTATGGTAGGATTACTTTAACAACCTTATATTTTGTCATCCGAGATCGTCTAAATGGCTCTTAGCTTATAGACATAGGGAATAAATGTAACATATCCTACTGGGAGCAGAGTATTACCACCAAAATCAATCATTAGATTGTTGCCATTTGAGATTTGAAGCTCACCTAGTCTATCTTCTAAAGAGTAGCACCTGAGATAATATTAATGGAGCTAGCTATGTTTACAAGGATTCTCTTAATTGTATGGTTGGCTATGTCTATGGTAATAACCATAGGGACCTACTGTGTTTTTAAAATTTTTGGTGTTGATTTATTGGGCTCACATCAAGGAAAAGATGTCGTGGAAGGGATACTTGGTACTTGCTAGAGTTGTTTTTGGGAGTGGTCCCGGGTTAGCATTCTTGATAGTTGATTTTTACTACTTTTTAACTCTAATCTTGCATGTCCTCCTATTAGGTTTTTCCATTTATATAGCTAATGGTGCTATTTTTCAGGAGGTTATAGGTTTTATTCATGGAGATGGTGCCAAAATTATATGGATAAAAATTCCAAAGGTTTGGTCTATATAGGTCTAAGATCTGAGATGAAGCTGCTAATGGGGTCAAAACTCAATATAACAGTGAGCATGGTCAAATCTACAACCATAAAAGCCCCATTAGGCTTACTAAGGTGGACCTTAACTAAGACCCTCTAATGTTTAAGTCTATAAGCTGGAGAGAAAAATGAAAGTAATTTAGTTGAGGAGATTATAAAATAAAAAATTTACCTCCAGTAGGTAAATTCTTTTGCTTTTCATATGATTATCCTCTTGAAATCCCCTTTTTAGCCTTTCTTCAACCAATTATCCTTCATTTTTAGAAGAGCAGTCTAGTCTATTTCTTAGTGTCAATTCATGGGGTCTGTGCTACCCATTATACTGGGAGTTTCCCTGTCCAACATATCAACTTTAGTATAATTCTAAAGTGGCAGTCTTTTATGTCAGGAAATGGTTGCAGTAACTGAAGATGGCCTTACATTAGATAAGGTTGCTCGGCTGGAAATTGAAGGTCCTCTGCTCATGATGTTAGAGAGAAACTTGCTCCCTTGAAAATTGTCAACGGGGATATTAACAAAGTGAGGTTGGAATCCTCCTATATCAGTATTCAAAGTGATTGCCACTATTCCCAAAATGAGCTAATTGTGGACTTTTTTCAAAGAGCGCCATGTACCCCCAAAAAGAGCTGATAGTGGACTTTTCTAGGATGCCACGTACTCCTAAAGTGAGCCAATAGTGGACCTTTTAATACACAAAGTACTCTTGAAGGGAGCTAATAGTAGATTTTTTCAAGAAGCGATGTACTCTAAAAGAGAGCCAGTAGTAGACTTTTTTAGAATGCAACGTACTCCCAAAAGAGCCAATAATAGACTTTTCTTAGAGGATGACTACTATGTACCTCTCTGTGGGCCAATAGTAAGATTACATTAACTACTATATACCTAGAAGCCTTTATAATAGGTTTATACTTAGTAACTGCCACGTACTTTTCACACTTCTTGAAGAGCTTTATAGTAGGCTTATATCTAAAGATGCTTCTCAAATACCCTTTATAAGTTTTGCAAAATTCAAACTCATAGAAGAGGCATAATACTAAGAATATGAAAAATTTTGCATTAATTAGAAAAATATCAATGAAGAACTAATACTGTCCTTGAGTGAGTAGGCTTTATTCGAAAGAAAACAAGTTAAACTTTCTATCATTATGAGGCATTGTCAACAATATTAGAATACTGCCTCACAGCCAATTAGATTGGCATGTAAAACTACTCCTTTAAGATAATTTTGAATAAATTATATTTATATAAATGGCTATCTTCATCTTATGCATTTTATAAAATTCTTCATAGTTATTTGGTTGAATCCCTAAAATCATACAATACTAGGGACTTGGTTTTACATATGATGGCGATCATAAAATAATTCTTTATTATCATGATTTTGAATATTCCAACTCATAAAATCTTAGAGGCTAGGTAAGCATAAAAAATTTGAATAGACTTGCATTAAAATGCATACTCCTAGGATTTAGATATTGCCCATTTCATGGGCAATCTGTGTATGCCATGGATGCATGTTAGTAGGTGCTTATTAGAGAATACGTTCATTGAAGACTCGCGTAGAGAATCCATAAGGTAGCCGAAGTGGCTTGTTAGTAATGGAAAATTCTCCAACTTACAATAGTGCATATAATTAGACTTTTGATTTGAGGTTCTATGGTAACTTTGTATTTATCGTGCTTTAACTTTGTCCTGAGTACTTAGCAAGTTGTCCAGAACTTAGGTTAGGCACAAACTACCTATGTGTAGAAGTTTGTAAGTTCCAAGAAAGGATCCGTTTGTTCATCGTGAAGAACAAGTTGATCTCTTAAGTATTCTATAATGACCAATTTCAAGAAATCCTTGGGCAAGGGGTATGACAATTCAAAAAAGAAGTTTTCCAAAGTTGAGATCATAAATTGGAATCACACATCAAGAATAAATGCATAGTTATCAAGGCTATTTGGGATTTGACAAATATCTTAATCGAGGCCTCTTTTAGGAGATAAGAAATAGAACAACCGTATTTATGTGGAAATCATAAGCAGAAAAGTCCACACTAAGTCATTGAATTGATTGGACTCCATAGGCTTACACTAGACATCGACTATAAAGATTGGTTACTTTTCAATTAATGGAGATTAGTTAAAAAGTGATTAGTTTAAAAGAGTTTAAACTAATCAGAATATTTGGTATTCAATAAATCGCAAATAATTATGAGCCCATGTATAATTGATTGATGAACCAAATGGGTCACAAACAAAAGCCTATACCACTCTAATGGACTTCAAAAAATTATCTAAGGAGTTAGATAATTAGATTAGTCTAGATTGAAAGAGACCAACTGAATAATTCAAAGTTGGTCATTGTGGCTTGATTAATTTAAGGATTAATTAGATCAATTAAATTAAAGTGTTAATTTAATTGGGCAATTAATTTAATTAGGTCACATGACAATTTTAATTAGTCTTGCCTACTTAAGGGGTTAAGTTGGATCAATTAAATTAAAGAGTTAATTTAATTGATGTTAGATAATCTTATTATTTTGAGGAGAAAATTTAAATGGAAGAGTCCATAAAAAATATGTAGATATATTTAATTTGCTAATTAAAATAAGGATATTAATTAGTAAGATTAAAAATCCTACTTGGCCCTTATGGACACCACTTGGACTAATGGTATGGAGGGAGCATTTGGAGGCTTCTTGATGCATCCATCACAACATATAAAAGGCCCAAGGGATCACATAATGGTTGATTTTCTTGTTAGCAAAATTTCCCTCCGCTCCTCTTTTTGGTGTAACCAAAAACTAATCCCTAGATTCTCTCTAATCTATCTCTTCCAATCTTTCTCTCTTTCTCTCTAAACCTCCTCCATATTCTTCCACTATTGTAGCCAAACATAAAAGATTAAGAGTGCCTACTAAAGGTGTGTAGACTTTATTCAAGGTGCCACAATTAGGGCACTTGGTGGTAAACAAGAAAGAGTTCAAGTAGAAGAATGGTTTTTCACCTTTGGTGGCTTTTCGGAGTAATCTTTACACAAAATTTCAGCTATTTTTTAGATGGTTTTTAGAGTTATTTTGGAGGCCACTCTTCTACTAGAATTTTGGAAAAACAATAGGCAAAACTTGTCTAAGAAAGGAGGAGTGTTGGCAATTCTTTAAGGAGTCACTTGGTTTTACCACACGTTCAAGTTTGGAAAAATCCCTTAACGTATTTGCTGCTTCCTTTAAATCAATTATTTTGGCATAAAATAGATCCTTGATAGATGGTGAATCAAATTAGTTTTCATGTGCTGAAAAAGTTTTAAATTTTGTTGCACTTTAGACCCTTAATTTACCATTTCTTTTGAATAACTTACTTCAATTATCACCGTGAGGTACACGTGCATCTCCGAGGCCTATAACCAGTAACATTATTTTACATTTATCTTGCCTCCTCTAAGGATCCTTAGGCTAACCTACCTGGGAGTAGACAACTTCACACATCTCAAAATGTTAGCGTAACATTCTCTAGCTACCCTTAAGTCGCACACCACTCTACCAACTCCACTTGGTATAGGAAACTTCATCTTCAAGTGATATGTAGAAATTCTAACTTGGAATAGGTTTAGGGTTGGCCTTCCTAGGATTCCATTGTAAGCGGAAGCAATCTTTACCACTAAGAACCATACCATCTTTGTCCCTCTTTTTGGATAAGTGCCCAACAAAGAAAGTAATGGTGTCTCTTTGAGTGCTTCCATGGCATCTACTTCGAATCCTACTAAAGGGGTGTTAATCTTCTATAGTTGAGCATTGTTGACTCCAAGTTGGAGGAATGCATTATGAAATAAGATATCTACAGAGTTGCCATTATTTACCTATATCTTCTTAACCCAATCGATAAGTGAAGCCGAGATGACCAAGGCATCATTATGTCCTCTTCTTCCAAGCTTTATGTCTTCTTTTCTAAAGGTGATGTAAGGTATTGGCAAGTACACTTCAAATACACCAAGAACAAGGTTGAGCTTGTGCTTGTTTGGATCTCATCCTAGTGCTTTTCTTGCATTAGAGAAGTCTCCTCCAAAAGGTCTTCTAGATATTACTAAGATAATAACTCTTGGTATAGGGATTGTTAAGGTCACTCCAAAGCTAGTGCTCTTTGGGATCAGAGTGGTTGCCTGGCTTTCACTTGTAGCTCTCGCCATTTTTTTTAGGCAAGTTCTTTCTTAGGCTGGACATTTTTTGAACTATGTACGCTTTGAGGTAGCCTCTTTAAATCTGCTTCTTAATTTCATCTTTAAGATGGCAACACTACTCTATGGTATACTTACCCACATGAAGGAAATCACACCATTTATTTAGTCTAGGCTTCTTAAGATTAAATGAGGTCATTTGTGCCAGTTGCTAAATAAGATCATGTTATAATGCAATAGTTAGAATTTTCATTTAGGACATGATAAGAGGTGTGTGCATGGTGAGAGTACGAAGAGAACTGTACATTCAGTCTCCTTATCTCTTGGTGTGGTTAGCCCTTTCATCACTCGTTTTTCACTTAGGAGCCTCTTGAGGGATTGTTGCTTCCTTTATGCTAATGTATTTCTCAAAGTATATGAGAAGCATTTCCAACATGGTGGGTGGCTAGTAATTGACTCCCAGAACTTAAGATGCTCCAAATTTTGTTGGATGATATTAGGGAGAAGCTCCTAGCTAACATATGGGATCTCTTGGATAGCTTGTATAAAGTAGTTAAGATAGGTCCTCAGAGATTCTCCATCTTGTTGTTTAATGGTAAATAGTAGGCTACTATCTCAAGGTACTTGTGATTCATGAAGAAATTTTGAAGGAAGAGTTGTATTTGTACTAGTACTTCATATTCAATGATGGAACCTATTGGCATCTAGTTGAACTATATCAAGGCTTGCTTTGGGAGGGTGGTATGGAAGAGCTCGCAATATGCAGCCTCACTCAAGTCATATACCTCTATCCTCACTAAAAATATATCTAGATATTCTTAAGAGTTTGTAGTACTATCAAACTCCAACAGTTAAGTTATCTTCATCTGTTGAGGAATGCTTTCTGCTAGGATCACAGGAGAGAAAGTGTTGGAATAGTACCTTGCAAACCAAGAGGATTGGCCTTGTAGAAACTATTTCCTCATATATACAATCTTGATTGAATGATATTTCTTATATGGCCATCTTCATCTTATGCTTTTCATTACTTCACTAGTATTTGGAAGAAGCCCTTTGATCACACCAGACTACGGGACTTGGTTAGTTCGCTGGGTAGTGATCATGGAATACGTTTTATACGATCATGATCTTAAATCTTCCAAGTTATAGGATCTTGTAAGCCAAGGCATCTAAGATCTGAATAGACTTGCATTAACGATGCATAACTTCAAGAGTTAGAGATTGCTCCATTCTATGAGCAATTGTATGAGATACGGGTGCATGTTAGTAGGTGCTTGTTAGAGAATAAGGCACTGAAGACCCACCAAAGAATCCATTAGATAACCGTAGTGGCAAGTTAGTAGTGGCTAATTCTCCTATTTATGCTAGTATATATTATTAGTCCTCTAACTTGAGGATTCATGATAACCTTATGTTCGATCCTCATGCTTTAGCTCTTTCTTGATCACTTATCAAGTCTTTCAAGTTGAGGTTGGTCATGAGCTACTTGGCATGGAGGTTTGTGAGATCCAAGATGACATCTGACTCCTCATTTTTGTGAAGGGTGAATACATCTCTTACATATTTTATAATGATCGATTTCAAGAAATTCTCGCATAAGGTGGTGTGATAATTTGAAAAAGGAGTTTTCAAAGGTGAGGTCACATAATGGGATTAAACATTGAGAATAGAGACATAGTATTGAGGCCATTAGAGAGCCAACAAATATCTTATCCTAGGCCTTTTTTGGAACATAGGAGATGAAATGACTGTATTTACATGGCATGCATAGAGCTATGATGGTTCTCTAAAATATTCATTTTATCTAATTACTTGGGCTCTATGGGCTCGAGGTTAGGCATCAACCATGGAGATTGGGCACTCTTCAATTAATGAGATTAATTGAATTGAGTCGATTAGTTTAAAAAGAATTTTAAACTAAAATGAATATATGATATTCAAAAGTCACAAAAAGTTGTGAGTCCATATCCAATAAATGGTAGAGCCTATTGGGTCACATACAAAAACCAATTAGTTTCCATGCATGATGGAACAATTTCTAAGTGTTAAGAGATTTTTCCTTGGTAACCGCTTTTCAAGGATACAAATAGATGGTCAATTTTGGCTACATTAATTTATGTGTTAAATTAATCGACTAATTTAAGGGATTAAATTAGATCAATAATTAAGGAGTTAATTATTTGGTGTCAAGATGACCATCAACTAGTCAAGTTGACTTAAAGAGTTAACTAAATTAAGCTTAAGAGTTAAACTTATTTGATTTAAAAGTTAAATCAAAGGTTAATTAATTAAATTAAAGTGTTTTTAATTAATGGGAAGAATACTTTTTGGAGGGAAAATTTAAGTGAAGTATTCATTTAAATTAGCATCTTAATTAATTTGGAATTAGATTCCAAATGTAATTGAAATGCACATGAAATTCAAGTAAAACTTAAATTTGAATTTGCCACCTTGGCATGCCACTTGCACGGCTACCTTGAGGAAGGTGTGATGCCAACTTGCAACACACCTTCCAGCCTCTATATATAGATATAGAGGGGTGCAAGGATCAGCCATCACATTGCTGAAAGTGTGAAGAATTAGATTCTTTGCATTCCCTCCAAAAACTCTCTCTCTCCATGCATTACATCATGTATTAAAGCTTTACATTCCTTCTTCTTCCCAACCTGAAAATCAACCTTCGTTACCTTATTTTCTCCCCTCTAACTCTAGATTCTAGTGAGGGGAAATTGGAAGATTGATTGGTGTGTGGATCATAACAATAGAGGCAAGGCACTTGACTTGCTAGATTTTGGAGATCTACCTACAGTAGCTCCAAATTGGCGAATTTTTCTAAAGCAATCTTAAAGCCTTTTTTCTCCAAATTTTTCATGGTTTCTTCCTCAGCGTGTTTAGGTGTTCCAAATTTAATTTGGTGATTTTTAGAGCAGTTTAATAGTGGAAATTGTTGCTATGCTATGCCGATTCCAGATAGTTTTTGGATCTAAGAGAGATCATTGATTTTCTCCTTGATTTTGAGCTACAAGAGGTAATTCTTCATCCTAATCCAGATCTATAGCATGTCTAGATTCTTGGTAGTAGGATTAGCCTAGTTAATTTAAGCTTATGAAGTTTTTATTATTAGATTCTAGTGCTACTCTTGCTTTCAGAAAGAACAATGCCTTGAAAGTGCAACAGCCATAGGTGGAACTAGCTTCCTACTTCTTCAGATGGTACTTCTTGCTAGCAACTCTGCATATTCTCTGATGCTAGGTCACTTGATTACTAAGTTCACGAGCTCTTGACCTTGTTTGGCATTCTCTGTTTTTCTTCTTTCGTTGAGTTCCAATAAATAGTGCTAAAATGATGTGCTCAAAAGTGGAGCGAGGTCCTTTCTCGAAAAAATCGAGTGTTAGTTTGTCTTCTAAAAAATGCACACAAAGAGATTTGCTTTTCCCCAATGTTCTTCTACTTTGAGAATTTTGGCAAATGATTTCTTATGTCACATTTCTTTTCAAGATTTAATATTTATAGATTTTAGTCTTGATGAACTTATGCCCTTAAGGTTTTTATATCTTTTTTTTTTTTTTGGGCTTAGCTTGTCCCTTAGGCTCTTTGGCCCATTTAATTAGTTAATTATCTTTGGGGTTGATTCATTTTTCTTAGACAAACTACCAAAATATCCTTAGGTCCAATTTTAGTCACATCAAAGAGATTTTTACGACTTTAACAAAACTAATATTGATGATATGAACATCTTTGGACCCCTCATCAGAAGAATCCTCCACTTTAGATTTAAAATTAGACTCTCATGTAAAGAGTGATTCATGAAATAAAAGATGATCTTTTGACTCTAAAGGCTCGATTCATTAACTAAACTGGGTTAGAGATGCATCAAAAGAAGGCTCGAAACTAAGAAAACATGGTAACACCATGTGAAGGATGACCCATACAAACTCGGATAAGTTTAAAGTGTCTGAACTACATGAGGTGGCTGCCACTGTTGGTGATGTGCCACCTGCATGACGGCCCAAGCGACGGGCACTTTACATTCAAAACAAGCACCCCTGGGTGTTCACTTAGAGTGCTGCAAGTAGGCTTGATGATAAATTAATTAATTTATAATCTTATTTTAATAAATTGAGATAAGATAAAAATTTTAATCTAACTTTGTACTATATTTTCAACATGAAAATAACTTTTCAAGTTGAAAATAGGAGTGCTTGATGTTTCGACAAATTAAGTTCTTAAGGATTAAAAATGTAAAAATAGATTAAAAAGGCCCAATCAACTAAATAATAAATAAATAAAATAGTGAAGAGCTCAATTGATTAATTCCCATAAAAGGCATATCTAGATCCTAATGGGCTAAAGCCCACTAAAGAAAAAATAGTATAAATACTAAACCACAAAATCACATTGGCTATGAAAATCATTTGTAGAAAGTGAAAACTGAGAACTCTATATACCACTTTTCAAAAAAGAAACTTTGAAAATTATTGACTTTCAAAAAAAACTTTAACTCTATTTTCAAGCAATATCAAATAGTTACAAAGCTAGTGGAAATAAAATCATCATTTGAATAAGAAAAAACTTAAATTTAAAAATAAGAATATAAGGCATGTTATCAATTTCCTTGACCTTTAGCTTTGACTACGAGCTGACATCGTGTGTTTCGTTTCGATTTATGGAGAAATATATATATGTTTGATAAAAAGTTGTACCATATGATTACTTCGTCCACATTCATAATTAAACATCCCTTTGGTTATGATATTTTTTCGTTAAGTTTCTTAAAGGGAATTCTTACATTCAATTTCCTTGACCTTTTGCTTTGAGTATGAGGCGACCCCATGTATTTCATTTCGATTTATGGAGACATATTTTTGATAAAATATTGCATCGTCTAATCACTTCTATCGTCTTTGTAATGAAATATTCCTTAGGTTGTGATGTTTTTTTTTTTTTTTTTT
>JACGDI010005295.1:382038-399329 GCA_014898725.1 Jacaranda copaia
TTTTTTTTTTTTTTTGTTAAGTTTCTTAAAGAGAATTCTTTACATTCATGATGTTGTCTACCTAGTCATTTATGTAATTTTCAAATAATTTTACTATTTTAGTGGAAGATTTTTGAGCTTTCTTGAAAGAACTAATTATCTAAAATAAATTCATTAGAATTATGAGTAAAGTTCATTTATGAAATAAAAAATATTATTTTAGTACAAAATTCAGTTGTCATTTTATAGTTTGTTTAGTTTAAATTAATTACTTTGTATTACTAAATGAAAATAAAATTAAGAATTGTAATGTTATACTTCCCAATATATATTTAAAAAGTATTAAAATGAAAAATACATTATATTTTTGAGTTAAAAGGGACCAAATGTATCATAATGTCATAGCATAAAATGTAACATGAATATAGTTGAGGGGCAAAGGGAAATATTAACCCTATTGATGAGGGTGAAAGTCGTATATTCATTAGATTGGGCTGAAAATTAGGGGAATCGACCTATCTAGTTGAGTGGTCCAACTCCAAAGATACTTTGGCTAAAATCTGCAACCATGAGCTAACATTAGGCTAGTCAAGGTGCCATTGGCTAGGATACTCCGACACTCAAGTCAGTGTAGAAGCCAATAGATAAGATAAGTAGTAGAGTGAGAGCTATATAGTGAAGAATGACATACCTTGGGAGAGTCTGATAATGAGGTATGTATAGCCTTTTCCAAAAGAGTGATATGTACAAGATGCCTTTAACACACCTGAAGGGCTTTTGTCTTTACATGGGGAGCTTTAGGTCATCTCCCATTTCTATGCCATTTCAGATGGCTTCATCTCCAACTTTCAGAGACTGAATAGTATATTGGTGGTGCACCTCCTGTTAGGGGTGGTAATAGAGGCGATATTAGGGTAGCGTGCACCATTAATGTGGAGGCATATCGCCTATCAGAACATTAAATGTGGTAGTAAAGAGATCCTACAGTGAGCCAACCTTCTTAGTTGACAAGAAAGTCGACCACAGAGCAAGCTCAAGCTACCCCCGAGAGTAGCTTCGTTAGGACCATCGACCCATTAGGTTCGACCCCCATTCATAGCGCCCTAATCGGCTGAGGCTAATGTTGCATAGTGAGAGATTGACCAGGTTGATGACATGACAGGGCCTGAAAGATGAAATAGACCTAGACAAATACTTCACATATAATTCATAGATCAATACCATTAAGCTGGACCTATTAACCTATCCCATATCACCTACAATTCTTCCTTAATACCCAAAAATTAGGAAAAGATGAAAAATGACGAAAGTCCATTGCAATGATTGATGAGAATGTTTCAATCGGCCATTGTCATTGACAGTTGTGACAACTGGAAGCCGGAGATTAATTGATGCCTCCTAATTGCTATGTAAATACGGTTACTTCAATTCACTTCAACTTCATTACATATATATATATATAATTGAGTTAAGTAATGTCAACTAACTAGAGTTGGAAAAAGCACCAACAGCAGCAGCTTGAAAAAAATTATTAAAATTTCGTTTTTTAAAAAAAATTTTAAGTTATCATGGGCGTAGAGTCAATTTCACCAAAGTCTGAAGTATGGAATAATAAAAAACTTAATGACCCCACTTTTTGCTAAAGATTATTTGGTGTGATGCCATAAGTGATTTGCAGACAAGAAATATATTCCCAAGTTGAATAAATTTTAGGGCTTTTGGACCAAGGTACAAATCTGGGATCCACCATGGCTTAAAGTCTTGTTTAACAATTTATTTGAAAATATTTGGAAATAGTGACAGCCTATAAGTATTAAATTCATAAAGGGGAATATATGATTGCTAATAATATAACTACCAACCCAACTAATCAAATAAGAACAAATGAGACACTCAAAATACTAATCACAAGTACCATTGTTGAATCAGATTCACACTGAATCAGTCAAAGCTATAAATGGTGAAGGAGCATTTTCCTTCCATTTTGGAATTCATTATTGAGAATTGTAAATGTTTTAAATAAGGTTTTGATCGCCTTCAAGTTGTTTTTGCTAGGAGATTTATGAGCACAGTAGCTAATGTTATTGCTAAAGCATTTGATTCTATATTTGATCACGAAATTTGGACTTGTAATCCTCCCTCATTCATTGTTGAAGCACTTTGTAATGATCTTTATTAATAATTAAAAAAAATTAGTTCCAAAAAACAAAAAAAAAACTAATCACAAGCACCAAATTGGCAACTAAAAAATGAGTTGAAATATGTCATTAGAAATCTCAGGGTGTGAAACTGGGAATGTGAAATAGTTTTCGTCAAGTCCACCAAATGCAGCAGCCGTGAATTGATGTAAGAATTTCTAGAAAACATAAGAATATGAAGAGAATGAATGGATGATAATGATGATGATGATCATAATAATAATAATAAGAAGAAGAAGAAGAAGTCTTTTTCAAACTTATCCATCTCTAAATTTTGAAAAAACTATATTTGCATATATGCGTCCCTTGTTGAATATCTGTTTTTCAACACATGAAACTTTAAAAATTTTATGCGTATTCAAATGATTACGAAAATCAGTAAAGTTATAATATTTTTATAAGAGATTCAATATTTCTAAACCCAAGTTATATTGTGTTCTATTTTCATTTATTCTTTTGATCAACTTACGTGGTCATACCAACTTTATACGTAGTACCTGAATGAAAAAGTGACAAAATATCATGAAATGCTATTTTTGTGAGATTTTATTTTGAATATTTGTAGTGGGTAGACATTTTACATGTAAATGAATTTAGAAGAATTTAATATATAGATAGATAGATAGATAGATATAAAGTAAAGTGCTGTTTAATTCTATTTTAAGTATTTTTTTATGTAATAACAGCATGAATAAATTAATTTTATCCATTCCATAAGTGATATCTTATCACTATTTATTCTAATATTAATATTAAAAGATTATATTAATTTATTTTTTGTAAATTCATATTTTATTATGGTAAGTACTCAATATATATAATCTTTTATATTAATTATTGGCAATCTCTACAGAATATATAGTTTTTCTAACTCCTCATTATATTGTCTAATGATTTCTTTTAATGTTTTATATTTATATTTTCAAATTTGATTTTTAGTACAATTTTGGACATATATATATATATATATGTAGGTAGGTTTGTCTATTAATGTAATTTAATTGCTATATTTGCGCTATATTTACTGCATATATTTATATATACAAGTATTTATATACTGAGTATGATACTAACATAAAATTCATTACAATTTAACTTAAAAAATAAATATGTTACATCATGAATTATATCTTATTCTATAATTAAACTTTTGATCAAGTTAAATCATATATGCTAAAAATAACTTAAATATACAATTCACTATTTAAATATAGAAGAGTATTTATCTTCTTTGTGTTCTTTAGGTGAATTAAATTTTATTTTTCTTGAATATATATATATATATATATATATATATTGTAATGTTCATATTTTTTTGGTTATATTTTAATTTTTACGCTTATGTAATAAGATAATTTACAAAAGAATATTTCAATTCTCAATTTTGTAGTAAGTTAAAATATTTTATTTTTTACAGTCTATGTTCATATTTTCATGTTAGATTCTTTATTTTTTAAAACAAATCAAGTCAATGTACATCATACTTAATGTCGACCATATTATTATATTCTTCAACTTCATGATTAAGTATAATAAAAAATACTAAATTTTTGAATTAAAGGGTTAAAGTATGAATACCAGAATTGCTTTTAATTAACTTTTTTCACTTCAAAAGATCGATGAGATTATCTTCACTTTTTTCGTAATATTATAACCAAATGGATGTCGGAGATGATGAAAATTCTAGACTATTTTCTAAAGCTTATTCTGGTAAATTCTTTTGAAGTAAAAAAGTGAAAAAAATAAATAAATAAATAATGTATATTTTTATACTACATAATTTATTATTATCCAACATTCAATTATAAATTTTTAAGAGAAAAGTTGATCAACATTGTGAAAGAAAAATTGACACGGTATATTCAGTTTATACATGTAATATATATTCCTGTTAATTAAAGATATAATCAATATATAACTAAATTATCTGTATGTTTAATATTGGTATATTGAGTGCAATTTTTCAAATTTATTGCTCAAAAAAGTATAGATGAATTTGAAAGAGATATCGAGGTAATTATATTCTATGAATAATTCATCGAATTTATAAAGTGATTTAACACTTAATCTTTATTTTTTTCTTTCATTTTTTTTTTTAAAGAAATGCATGCATTAGGTTTGCGTACTCTTGGTAACATATACAAAGCATACAAGTAAACTATATGTTGTTAATTTTATATAAATATATATTGAATTATTTTAAAGAATTTTTTCATTATTCTGAATATCCTTTAAAAAAATGTAGGCTCCATTTGTTTTCATTTCAAAAACTCTATTTTCACATTTTTTACTATTTACAAATAAAAACACATACTTCATACATGTTACCATCTAGCATATTTTTATTTTTATTTTTATTCTCACAAAATATTTTTCAATAACCTATATATTTTCTTCCAATAACTTATATATATATTGTCTCTCTATTATCATTATCACTACCTCTCTCCACCTACAATTTACTAACCTAACATAATTATTACTTGTCCAACAATCTATTTAAATATAAACTCATTTTTACTAACTAACTTTTTAAATTTTGAAAATGATGAAAATGAAAAATGAGGATGAAAATAAAATCAAACAGACCTATATTTCTTGCATAGGCAAATATGAACATTTGTAATAAATAGTACAATTCCGAGAATATTTGATCTAATGACATATAAGCTAGCTTCATATAAAATATTATTATGTTTCATTTATTTCAATAACTAAATAGATTCAATAAAATTTTTATTAGTTCTTTTTTAAGTTAAACATTTTGTTTTATATATTTAATGTTTATAAAAATGTGTCAAATTCTAAAGTACAAGTAAAATTACATAAATAGATTTTTAAATTGAAAATTATTGTCCCTGTAATGTATGGATTAAACGCCAATAGTAGTAGCAGTTGTCGTGGTCGTCATCGTCAGCAACAGCAGCGTCACCTAATGGCTAGCAATGGAAAGTGTTTTTCTGAAAATTCATTCAGTGTGGAACAAAAAAACAATTTTATATTGGAAAAGGGTCGCGTTTTGCCTTAGAATTAAGTTCAGACTAGAAGGAACATTGAAAAATAGTCTTTTGGAGATCACATTTCGGAGCTTCACGATGTGGTGGTTTAAAAGAATGAGTATTCTCTTGAGAATCATGTGTAAGTTTGGCTTGAGTTTGATGATTATAATTGCGTTAGTATGTGGGCTGTTAAATCCTTAGCAAATATGTTCAAGTAGAATACCATTCTTGAACTTACATTCTGACGCGCACCTAAATTTCACAAAATTATTCTTTTAAAATCAAGGTTCAATGAATCTACTCTTTAAAATGTATTTTTTTTCCTAAGCCAATAAATTGAAAATCTAATAGAATTTATCGAGTCATTAATTAATTCAATAATATTACCTTTATAATTATATGCATAAGGTACAAAATTCAAAATTTAACGAATTTTTAATATGTGTGCATGTATAAACAACAGAGAAAGTATAAATGATTTTTTTTTCTTTTAGTCATAACTACAGTTTGCATGTGATTATGATTAAAATTTGAAGTTATTTTATTTTTTTAGCACATGCACGTGCACTAAAAATTTATTAGTGTGTGAATTCCACACCTCAAACATATAAGTGTAAGGACAATGTTATTAAACCAATTAACCACTTGATACTTTCTTCAAAAAAATGCTATTTAACAATATATTTGAATTTGCTTCTTTAAATAGAAAAGTATATTCCAATTTAAATACACAAAATTGCAAATATCATCCCAAAATCTTCCGCAAAAAGATGTCAAAACTTGCCCCGACAATTTTTTTCTTAGTAAAGTTTGATACTATTATGAATTTTTTATAATTTATATAGATTTAGATATCGAGTGATTAGTTAATGGAGTTATATATCCTCATCCTTATATATGTGAGGTTTTAGGTAATGAATCACTAATATATGTACGCATATATAAATCAAAAATATAAATTAAAAATCTCTTTAATTAGGATCAAATAGTATCACATCTTAGTCTTAATTCACCAATCATAACGTTCAACTAAAATATAATTTTAAATATACTATAGTTTTTTTCAATTTTCCTTCAAAAATTACTACATGAAATGGGCTTATCTTAGGGATCCTAGGAAAGATTTTCTTTTACAAAAAAGAAGTAATTTTCTGTAAATGCATTAGAAAATATAAAAACAAAAAAGTATTATTATTTAGCATATAAAAGATATTGAAGAATCAACACATTAAAAAGAGATCAAGGTTAATTCATTTAGATAATTTTCATTTTATGAAAAAAAAAAGCATAAGAAAATGTATTTTCTGAGTCAATAAATTAAGGCATCTTATTTATAAATCTCCAAACCCACTTTCACTTTAGGAATCAGTTCCCATTCACCATTTTCTTAGTTTTAACTTTCTAATTCAACTTTATGTTTCGAGTTGACAACCCATGCCCGTATTTTCTCTTCTTTTTTTTTTTTTTTTTTCCTTTTTTGCTTTCGCCATTGTCAAATTGGTTTGAGAAGATCCTTAGCCCATTTATCACCTCCTTTATTTTGAGATGGAGGTTTATTAATTGCACAACTATAGGTAGAAAGAAGGTAAGAATTCATAAATTTGTGCGTAATAAGAATGTCTTTGAGTAGCCCAAATGCTAAAACTTAGCTATTAGGAAGTTATGTGTACAATGAAAAACTCTATATTTTGTCAATTTATAAGGTATGAGTTTGATAGAGTTATTATTTCAAATTGGAAAAAAAATAGCTTGGAATTAGTTTTGAGCTCAATAAATTGTAATGTTTCGCTCCACATCAAAAGATGTATGTCATTTCGAAAACTGATAATGATGTTTTAAATATGATTAAATTGCATATTTTACTTAAAATGGGCAACGTTTATGCAATGGTTATCCGAAAAAATGAACCAGAAAGACGTGGAAGAAAAATCTGTTATATGTATTGCTAAGTTTCTTCATATTTTCATATTAGTATTGCATTAATTCTTTGTTATATTTTTTATGTGTTTCGATTAGTACCTAATTGTTATATATTCTTCCTCCTTAATAAGATATTTTAATTACAATTATATAGTACCATACTTAGTAGTCCATAGATTAATACTAGATTAGTGCAATTTAGTATTTCCACTCTGATACTTCAATTCATTTGCTCAATTTGTTCATTAGTAGTTGTAGGAGTTTTGAGATGATGGATCATAATAAATTGTGTGTTGTGGATTTACATAAATTGTGTATGTTGTAGAACAAGATGCTACAACACATTGCAAAATGATACAATATTTTGGCATCAAATTTGTGCTTTTATTAAGTAAAAGTCGCTTCCCTTCCATTTAATGCAAATTAATATGGCAACATATTTGTTTACCGTTTTATTGTATATTTGTACTTGTATTACCATTTGTCATTACTTAATAAATAATATTTTGATTGGTTTTATTTCTCTTCAATTACAAAAGAGAGGATACAAAGAAGATAAAGATTTAAAAGAAGATGGATTAGAAACAAATAGTGTACATGTGCTTATAGTAGCTGCTAAATTCGTCCTTGTCTGGAGGACTAGTTAAGTTGTGGCATTTTTACTATATTGTATTTTAATTGGATATTTTTTATGGAATTATTTGTGTTGATACTTTGTAAAATATGGATATTGTACTATAGTTTTAATGTGAAAGAAATTATGAACAAGTATTCTTTTTAACTATTGAGAAAGTTTACGTTGGAGCTATTGTCTAGATTTATTTTTCATTTTATCAGAAAAAATATCCAATTTTGGCAATTATGTACTCCAAAACTACATTTATGTACTCAGTTTGCCAATGATGTATACTTATTTTTTGTATTTATGTACTTGCTTTTCCAAAGGTCAAGATGAGGCTCAATTTAATGCATACAACACAATGCATAAGTCACTTTGATGTGGGAAAACCATGGTTTGTTGAAGAATTAGTTTGGATACACACATGTTGAAATGGTTTGAAACACAAACACCTACATCCAACTACTTGCGCTTACATTTGTAGTAGTGTGAAACCATTTATGGATGGTACTACGAATCCAAATGTGCTAATAATGACACGTCATAGTTTTATGATCATGCAATATCCAGATTAGGCCAAAGTAAACTCTATCTCTTATGTGCTGAGAATGATATTGAAAATCAGCAAAAAAAAGTACCCAATTTTGCAGTTATGTAGTCCAAAATTGCATTTTTATGTATTCAGTTTGCTAATGTTGTAAACTTATTTTTTATGTTTGTGTACTTGCTTTTCCAAAGGCCAAGATGAGGCTTAATTTGATGCGTGCAACAATGCATATGACAACATAACACGAGAAAACCATAGTTTGTTAAAAAAATAATTGGGATATGTATATATTGAAATGATTTGGAACACAAACACCTTTGCACTTTCATTCATAGTAGTGTGAAAACGTTTATGGATGGTACCAAAAATTCCTAATGTGTTGATAATGATATGCCATGGTCTTATGGTCACGCAATAGCTGGATTAGGCCAAATTGAATGCGATCTCTTATGTGCTAAGAATGATTTCAAAAATCGATAAAAAGTACCCAATTTTGGTAGTTATGTACTATAAAATTGCATTTATATACTCAGTTTGCTAATGTTGTGTACTTAGTTTTTGTATTTATGTACTTGCTTTTCCAAAGGCTAAGATAAAGCTCAATTTAATGCGTGGAACAATGCATAAGAGCCCTCAACATAATAAAATCATAGTTTATTGAAGACATGGTCATGATAGTACATGTTATAATGGTTGGGAACTCAAACACACACATATAACCACTTACACTCTCATTCATAGTAATATATACCATTGATACATGAGTTAAATAAATGCTCCCGACACCACCATTGAAAATCGGTGAACTTATCATGATTGTATACCCCTAAGGCTAATACTCCATGATCTTATGGTCATACAATGGCCAGATTAAGCTGAGTTGCACTCGATCTCTTATATGCTGATAATGATATCGAAAATGGGCAAAAAAGTACTCAATATTGCTAGTTATGTACTGCAGAACTGTGTTTATGTACTCAGTTTACCAATATTGTGTATTTATTTTTCATGTTTATGTACTTACTTTTTCAAAGGCCATGATGAAGCTCAATTCGATGTGTGGAACAACACATAAGACACCCCAATGCGATAAAATCATGGTTTGTTGAAAAAATGATCATGATAGTATTGTTCACACAAATTTCATTGTCTGTAAAATTAAATCACAAGATGAAAAAAAATAATGGATAAATTAAATTTATATTAAAGAATATATGAGAATTACAATTTATCAGAGCAAAATATAAATTCCCTAACAAAACTAATCCCTTTATTCTTCTCCCAATATATATATATGATCAAAGGGCTTGAAGTTTGTTCTTAGATATATGGTGTAATATCTTCTAACTTGGTAAAAGACACTATGAAATTTGTTTGAAACTCAAACATTGATTCTGAGATCAAAGGACTTGATGACTTAATGCTTTGAAAAGGTATAGAACTTTCGCGGTAACAATACGTTGTTGCAGCAAAAACTTGAAGACTTGAGAATATGTGAATATGAGAATATGTATGAGCGTCTCTAATTATTGTATAGGTGCTCAACAGGAGATTTTGAAATAATTTGAACACATTTGATAATTATCTCTTTGATTCATATTAAAAGATAATATCAAACGTTCTTGACCTGATTGGTCCACATACATAAATATGCCATGTGTCCCAACTTGATTAGCGTGAGATTGTTAGGCTACCAAATTTGATTTGATTAACATGATACATCTTCATCTTGACATTTGTCAACATTTGATTTATAAAAAAAATATTAAATTATTAATTAAAATTAACTATTTATTATTTAAAATTTAATTTAATAAACTCTAATATATAAATAGAAAATTTTAAATTAATAACTAATATTTATTTATACATGTCACTTTTCAATTAACCCAACAAAAATTAAGCCGTCTACAAATGCCCCCTCGAGATTTGTATACAAATGATGTCTTTCAATATATTCTTGAGTGAACTAGTCACGATAGTTATTTTATATATATATATATATATTTAAATATACATATATATGTAACATATGAACCTTTTAAAATATATATATATATATATATGTATATTTAAATACACATATATACATGACATATGTAACATATAGCTTCTAATATATATTGAAGCCTACACAATCTCAATTCATGCTGCCATGGAAAATTGCAAGACAAAATTGGGAGCTCACGCAATTTCAAATTCACGTTGCAGTAGCAATTCTGATTTCACTTCAAGTGGCCAATTATCATCAAGCAGTATCAGTTCTTCAACAAAACCATGGCCCCCATATAATTCTTTTAACTAACCATAGTAGCATGGCGTCTCCTTCCCATGCAAATCTAAATTAGTTGTTGCTGTGTTGATAGGTTTACAACATCAAAATCTCCATCCTAACAAATTCAATCCTTGCAACTTAAATCCTGCAGAACCAGATCAAGGAATCCCTTATGCAAAGCCTGACTTCATTAGGAGTCAAAGTAGGAGTGATTCAACCGGGACTATATCTCCTAATTATGTTGGACTCAAACTCTTTAAAAAAGAAACTATAAATAGTATGATGCCAATGAATTAAATCCCCTGAGTATAGTTGAAAATTAAGTTGGGAAACTGATGTGGGAGAATTTTTCTTCTAAATAGGTGACATCTTCTTTCTCTTAATTCTTGCATACCAGCTATTTGAAGGAAAGCCTCATAGAGCTTTTCATGCCTCGCTTTTCACATACATTTGTCATAAGAATATCCTCCAAATATTCCTTGAGCTATGGTACCCTTCCACAAACACTTTATATACTGCTACTGGTGAATTTTCAGTTTGTTTATGGGATGTACTTGGTGGATTACCTATCCGTGGATGTTTCTATGATGAATCTATCCCTGCTGCAAAAGAATTGCTTAGTGATGATAGACATGACCTCTCTTTCCACTAAGTTGTAAATATCTATTCTTGACTTATCATATGCTCCCAAACGACTCTAATGGCATTCCTATTTTGATTGGATTGGCTTTTGGTTTAAAGGACCATCAAGATATGCAGAGCCCCCTTTGAGGTCTTCTCAGAAGAGGTCTACTGAGATAAAGATCTCTCACAATCCCTATGGAAGAATCAATGCATCACTTTTATCTCACACCAAGAAATATAATGAGCCATTTATGAAGCTAGAGGTTGAAAACAATGTTAAAGGGGAGACCTACTTGGCTGCTTTTCTTTCATGGTGGTTATGTTATTTTGTTCTACCACATCACAAAGCTAATTTGATTCGTGCTACAGTCTTCAAGGTTGCTAATAGAATGGCGAACGATGATTGCTTTTCTCTTGCAATTCCTATATTGGCGAGCATCTATTGTGGTTTAAGAAATATATCAACTTCGCCAAGTCTTCAAGAATTTTCTTCTATTTTTCCCATTCACTATGTTCACAGTTGGATATGGCACTACTTTAGCACTCATTTTTCATCTAAGATTGATATAGGAAGAGTTGAGATGGTCAAATATATAGGGGAGAACATGGCCAAATATTTTGATCTTTCAGAGGCGCAAGACTTATTCCTCAATATCAACCCTTCGGCCATTCAAAATTTATGCTTGTTTCCACGCAAGCAGTTCACAGTAATAAATGGCCCCTATATATCAAATACTTATAAGGATCTTTTTGTGGCTCTTCATTCTAGTTATTTGACTTTTCAATGTGGATAAGAGCATATCATTGAAGTTTATAGCCCTCATCGATTCAGCTTGCAATGCGGATTTTGTCAACACGTCCCA
Source organism: Jacaranda copaia (assembly GCA_014898725.1). Classification (NCBI taxonomy): domain Eukaryota; kingdom Viridiplantae; phylum Streptophyta; class Magnoliopsida; order Lamiales; family Bignoniaceae; genus Jacaranda; species Jacaranda copaia. Next base: position 394,063 of record JACGDI010005295.1, read on the forward strand.
GGCAACTTAAAGAAAGAGTTCTTACTTGTGATTTATATGAGCTTGTTCAACTTTAGCAGTCATGTACCTTACTAAACACATCTTGCAAACTTATCATTCCTAGCAATACTTCTTCCTTTCTATTAGCCACAAAGGCATATACAGATTGGTGGGACAAACACTAGAAAGCTTCGCAAACAAAAGGTACTAATATTGTTCTCAAAGTTAATAAGAGAGATATGGAATCAAATTCTGGTCAACTCAATCAACTTGGGCCTAGAATTGAACATCATGCATCTGAGTCTGGGCATCCTGGTAAAAATCCATCTTCTCCTAAACAAGCTTTAATCAAAGATCCCAAAAATAATCTAGTGGCCTCATATCTTCAAAATTCTATTATTTTAGGGCAAGTTAAAGGAAGAAGTTTGGGCCCTAAGGATTACAACCTTGATGAACATACTCAAGTGCCATCTAAAAGACGCTGTGACTTACTCGAGATTTCATTCCCTATTAATGCTCCAATGGAAAGAAATGAAATAATTTCTACACTTTCTTGCTCAAATGACAACTCCAGTAACCAACGCATACTCAAGAAAAAGGCAAAGGTTTTGGATTTAGATAATATCAGTATTAATTCAATTTTTTTTGCAGATATCCAAAGTTCTTCTTTATCTTTAGGTGAATTAGCAAAATATGTAAAGTCATTTATTTATTTTTAATATCATGTACCCCTCTTCTTTTTTTTTTTTTACATATATATTTGCTAATTCTTTGCACTAATTTCTTCTTTTTTTGTTCTTTTTGTTTATGATGTGGCTTGCAAATCTCGAGATACTAGTCCTAATTACTTCCAAAAGTAGTGTTAGTTCGATAAATGGGGCTAATCCTTTTAACTTGCTTGAAACAAATATTTCTCAACCTCTTGATGGTAGCATGCAAACTTCCTATAATACTGTTGATTCCAATAAGTGGCCAAAGGTAATATTACCTAAAATTATAAACGATAAGACTTTTGCTAGGAAAGACAAGCCCTAAAAGATATTTGAAGCTCCATCTTGGGCATTTCCAGCTTCTAAAATTTTTGAATTTTGTCCTCGAATTATAAAGACTAAAGTAGAGCAGATGTTACTCAAATTCTATTGGGAATAGATATGCCAAAAAATCATGAAAATTCCATTTGAGCGACTCTCAGAGATAAAGCCTACGATTGATGATTTGATTCTAGAGATGAAATCATATGTAAAAAATAAGTCACCTTTAGAGGACCACTTGAGATCTTTCTTTGAGGGTTCATTCAACTACAGAAAGGTTAAGTCAAATTCAATTCAAAAAGAGACATAAGAATCTCATGAGAAAGCACTGCTTTTTGCACAACAGGATCTTTTTTAGGTGGAGGCGATAGAAAGTGAGAGAGTTGAAGAGGTAAATTGTCTCAAGGATGAGCTTCTTCAAATCACCAAGTAGCAAGAGGAATTGAGAACACAACTTGCTGAGTTAAGCAGAAAGGAAGAATTTGCAAACTCATCACTCCATAAGGCTGAAGAAAACTTGTCCATTATCTAGAAAGAAATGGCCACCAAGAGAGACAAAGTTTCAAAACTTGAAAACACTCTATTTTTGACTAATCAAGAGGTTGAGGCTTTAAAGAAGATGGAAGCACTAGTTGAGGAATCTCGCAAGGAACTAGTAGCTTTTAATATACTTGCATGAGCACTTAGCTACTTAGCTTTTATTATTATTTTTTTTCCTTTTTTTTAGCACAATTGATATAAAAGAATACTTGACTATTACATATGCAATAAAAGATTGTTCTTTCATGAATTCTTCTTGTGTATTCTCTTTCCTTTTTTTATTCTTCAAATTGATGCCAACTTCAAAGAAAAGGTTGTATTACATGCCCCCAACAATTTAGAGGAATAAACTTACTTAAGCTCATGAGTAAAATTGGCTATCTTAATATATTAAACTTGAAAGCAATCGAAACTTCTTCTAATGATATGCTTGAACTTGATAAATCATCCATAATTACTCTAATAATTTAATTGAACTAGTGAAGTAAACATCCCAATTTGCTCCAATAATATGATTGAACTTGGAAAATCCTCAAAACTTGTTCCAGTGATGTGTTTGAACTTAGCAAGCCATCCAAACTGATTCCAGTGATGTGATTAAAATTTAGGAAATAAGTCATCCAAATTCATTCCAGTGATGTGATTGAACTTTAGGAAATAAGTCATCCAAATTCATTCCAATGATGTGATTGAACTTTAGGAAGTAAGTCATCCAAATTTACTCCAATGATATGATTGAACCTAGGAGGCTATCCAAACAAACCCCTTTTTTTATGTGTGATGTGACTGAACTTGAGAGATAACTGTCAAGCTGCCGGCGTAACCCAATAAAGGGATCAAGCCATTACGTAGTTCAAAGTAAACATATTTTTTTAGTGGGGTGCTATTCACAGTTTATACTCATGCTGGCCAGGAGTATCCATTGCTTAACCACATTGGACTAGGTGGGGTATTTAATATTTTAACCACATAAAATACCTTAGTGGGGAAAGTTAGTAGTTTATCCACATGCATTACCTTTGGTAGGTACCGTACACAGTTTATACTCATGCGTCAAGGAGCAACATGCAGTTTAGGCTCATGCATCAAGGAGCAATTTCTTCTTCATGGATAATATCGCTTCAAAAACTTGCCATTTATGAGGCCTATGCACAATCCATCTCTATCAACTAACTTGTAAGCACCATTAGTGTAGACTTTTTTTATCACATATGGACCATCCTATTTTAACATGAATTTACTTCCCATTCATTAGGTGATGGTAATAGGTCTTCTTATTGCCAACACTACGTGCTTGATAACATCCAAGCTATTATTGTGCTTCGAGTCTTTCCTCATCCAATGCTTCCAATTCCTTGAGTCAAAGACAAATATTATCTTTAGTAGAAAGTCCTTCTTGGATTGCTATACAAAATAAAGGTATTTAACTTTCAAGAGTGAGAATAGCTTCAGCTCCATAGACCAATGAATATGGAGTGGCCTAGGTAGCAGTCCGATGAGTTATCCAATATGCCCAAAGAGCTTTTCCAACTTTTTTGTGCCAATCCCTTTTACATTTTGACACTACTTTCTTTAGCAGATTGCATAAAATTTTATTAAACACTTTTGCTAAACCATTTGCAGTTGCAATGTACATCGAGGAATTATATTACTTGAGTCCAAGTTGTGCGTAGATCTTATTCATCAACTTATTATAGAAAGGCTTCCCATTATTAGTAATGATGTAACGCGGTACTCCATACCTGAAAATCAAATTACATCGAATAAACTCCACAACAGTTTCTTTCTTTACTTCCTTAAAGGGGACCGCCTTTGCCTTCTTGGAGAAATAGTCTGTAGCTGTCAATATGTAAACATGACCAGCCAACGACTTAGTAATAATAGGGCCTACAACATTAAGACCCCATGAATCAAAAGGCCATGACGTAACTATAGGATGTAAAGGTTCAGGAGGCTGATGTATAAAGTTAGCATGCATCTGACAAGCTTCACACCACTTTGTGTAATTTATACAATCTTTAACCATAGTAGGCCAGTAGTATCCCATCCTTTTAATCTAAAAATAAAGCTTAGGACCCGACTGATGAGCTCCACATGCTTCAGAATGTGCCTCAGCCATAGCTTCAGTTGCTTCTTCACCACCCAAGCAGGGTTGATAAGTACCTTCATAAGATCGACAATACAAAACATCTTTGTAAAAAATGAAGCGAGATGACCTTCGATGTACCTCTATCATATGGCAAGGGTTTTTGCAGTAATTTTCCATACTTTAGATACTCAATTAGTAATGTCCTCCAATCTTCATCTTCACCAACTAAGATTGATATAGCATTTGATTCCTCACAAACAAGTTGAATCAGTAAAGGTACAATCCACTTGTTGCACACTGGGATGTTTGTCATTTCTTCTTCAAAAGGGCTAAAGTAGTAGCTAGGTTAGCCAACGCATTTGCCATCCTATTTTCTTTCCTCGAGATGTGACTTAAGACAATACTTTCAAACTTCTTTAACAAACATGAGGCTAGTTGAAAATAAGGAATCAAATCTTCCTTTTTAACCTCATAGACATTTAAAAGCCGATTGATGATTAGTTTTGAATTACCGTAGACTTTAATTTCTAAAATTTTCATTTCTAGGGCCATTTGAAGTCCAATAATCAATGCCTAATATTCTGCTACATTATTGGAGCATAATTCATTTAATACTATAGAATATGTTAAAACATATCTTTCTGGTGAAACAAAGATGATCCCTGCCTCGTTTCATCAGATCGAGTTGCTCTATCAAATAACATTGTCCATGTTGGCAAGGTCTAATAAAAGGGTATCCTCATGTCTGGGAAGAGCTTGTCGATCAAAACATCCTCATCTATCAAATTAGCAAGAGCTTGTCCTTTAACTGCTTTTTGAGAAACATATGTGATCTCATATTGATTGAATATAATCGACCACTTAGCTAACCTTCCTAAAAGTGCTAGTCTTGACATTACAAACTTGACAGGATCAACATGTAAAATGAGTTGAATAGAATATACCTCAAAATAATGCTTCAACGTTCTGATTGCATAAAATAAGGCCAGGCAAATTTTCTCAACAGGGGAGTATCTCAACTCATTTTCAGTTAAGGGCTCTACTTAAATAATATAAAGCTTTCTCCTTTTTTTTATCATTTTCTTGAGTCGTTAGAGCGCCAATTGACCATTCTTGTGCTATAATGTACAATATCAATGATTTTCCATGTGTAGGAGCTCCCAAAACTGGTGGATTCACTAGGTATTTTTTTATGCTCTCAAAAGCATTTTCACATCCTTTATCCCATACGAAATGAGCATCTTTCTTCATCATGTGATTAAATGGTTGGCATCTTCCAGCTAAATTTGATACGAACCTTCCTGTAAATGCAAGATTGCCTTATAAGCTACGCAGTTCTTTAAGATTCCTTGGTGGTGGCATCTTTTGGATAGCATTGATTTTGTCAGGATCAATTTTAATTCCACGATATCGAACTATGAAGCCAAGGAATTTACCAGATGTGACACCAAAAGCACATTTGAGTGGGTTCATCTTTAAGTTATATTTCCTCAGTCGATCAAATACCATGCAAAGATCTTCTAAGTGATCATCTCTACTTTTAATCTTAACTACAACATCATCAACATAGCATTCTACCCTTATATGTAAAATGTCATCAAAAATATTCTGCATAGCTCGTTGATAAG
>JACGDI010005295.1:399429-421818 GCA_014898725.1 Jacaranda copaia
TAATGGAAAATCATCCTTTGGACATACCCTATTCAGATCTCAAAAATCAATGCAAATGTGTATCTGACCATTTTTCTTCTTAACTAGCACAATGCTAGAGACCAAGTTAGGTTCTTGAATAAATCCTACATCAATAAGCTTGTTGACTTTAGCTTTGATTAGAGGAATAAGATCTAAGTGACGCATTTGCTGCGATTGTTTTATTGGATGAGCCCTATGTTTTATGCCAAGGTGATAGATTGTAACTTTTGGATCTAATCCTAGCATTTCTTTGTACGTCCACGTAAATACATCCTTGTACTCACTCAAAATTTTGAAATATTATTCTTTTTCTTTAGGATTTAGAAGCTTACTAACAAATATGGGATGAAGGTCTTCTATCGTGCCAAGATTTAACTCTCTGAGTTCATCAACAGTCGCTTGTCCACTATCTTCAAGTTGTGGAAGAGCTTTTAGGACTTCATCTTTAGGACTTTCTAAATTAGGCTCTTCATTAACAATGATATGATTACATGTGTGTAACTCATCATTTTCTTCATCATATGGCTATTTGATCTCAACAACTCTCATTCTTTGGAATATGATACTCCATTTTAATGCTCCATCTAATTTTGAAACTAGGAAATGTACCATTATCCATGCTGGGTAGTTTGTAGCTTGTATAAAATCAATTGCCACCAATCTATTGAATTCTTCATGACATGGATCATGCAATATAGGATTTAGCTCCTTTCTAACACTTGTGTAATTAGAGCTAATGGTGATTTCCACTTTATCTTCATCTACACTACTCTTTTCGCATGGATGTTTTACGATGTGCTGCTTTATTTTCATAGGTTTATCCATATTAATGACTAAGATCATACATCTAGCTCCATTCGATTGGGATAAGTGAAGAGTTTGACTCTCATTTTTTAACTCCAACATATCAATTTTATTGTCAACACTTCTTTTTGCAGCATTATTTTTGAGTCTATTGAACACAGATCCTCTCAAACATGGACCTTTATTAAACTTGCTTTGATCTTTAACACCAAGTCTTTTAAAGATAGAAGGACAAGTAATTGGAGCACTGAGACGATCAAATATAGAAACTTAAAGATTATTTTATTTTTGCTCTTCCTACTTCACATGATCTTCTATAGAAATATGCTAGACATTAGCACACTTATCTTTCTTCGTCACATATATCCTAATCAGTTCTGCAACTTTAAATCCCAAGCCAACCCTTGACTGTTCAACATAAAATCTATGTCTCCTTAGTTTTTATTATGCTTCACTGAGTCTATGAACTTTTTCTCCATTCAACTCAGGTTTAAGCTCATTTAGATTGGGTGGATTAACAAAGTCATAGCTAGATTTTTCAAGCAACTTATATGCCTTAGGATCAAATGTCCCCTCAAATTCTTTATGGGAAATTTCTGCAATAGATGGTCTATTATGGATTGATGAGCTTATACCAACAATAAGCATGGTGAAGCCCTTCTTTAAAGTTTGACAGTCGCTTGATTCTACCACATTTAATTGGCTTTGAGCAGTATTATTTGACTCAATACATACTCCAACTAGAATTTTCTTCTTCTCTTGAGATGCTTGCAATGAATATCAAAATTTTAGTAAGTTGGAATCATCATTCACTGGCATTCTTTGCTCATCAAAACCTCAGTAATTGTTAGTTTATTAAAATTTTTAGAACAGTCTTGTCTCCCTTCAACGAAGTGGTTGCTTGGAGCTTTTGCAGGTTGCACTTCACTTACTGAGTCAGGATTCAACTTCAATAAATAGCTTCACATCTGTATCAACTTTCATAACTTCTCTATTTTTTGAATATGTGAAGCATTGGTAGAGAGTGGAAGGTATTATTCCACTTTCATGAAGCCATGGCCATCCCAAAAGAATATGGTAGGAAGTCCTTGCATTAATAACATGAAATAAAGTACTTACCTCCAACTCACTAATTGTGAGGTCTAGACGAATCATACCAATGGCTCATTTGCCTTTTTGATTGAAACCTTGAATATTTAGGCAATTGCGTGTGAGATCCTCAACGAAAATCCCCAAATTTTTCTTGGTGGATTTTAGCATGATATTGACACCAGATCCTCCATTAATGAGTATACGATTAACCTTTTGCTCCTGCATAAATCCTAAGACAAAAAGTGGCCTATTGTGGGGTTTTGATCCCAATAACAAGTCATCATCTATAAAAGTAATGGTCATACAACACGAAGTGGAGTGTTGCTCTTCAGTTTTGCAAGATATAGCATACACTGCTTCAACCCTTTGATTAAAGAATTTAGTAGGAAAATAATCTTTTAGAGTCACCTGAACACTTTTGTAACCTGCAAATGAATTTTCCTGCTTGCTATTTATAGCCTTTCGACTCTTTGTCGTCCTTAGTTAAGGGCATCTAGCCACATGCGAGACTTTTAATGTTAATAGATGAGATTGATTAACACATTGCCTTTTCCTTCATCGGTGTGCAACATGAGTCCACTCATCACTATCTTTAGGTTCAGTAGTAGAACTTATCTCCAGCTTAGTCACTTCATCAATGAATTGAGTCTCCACTAGCACTGGATTTAAGCTTCCAAACTGAAGTATTGTTGATGCCTCCATAAGTGAAGATGAGAAAATACTGTCTTTGCTTGCAACATATGTGGTATCTGCTATAGTTATAACACTAGCGAGGTTTGATCTAACAACGTCTTTCATATCAAGAATTATCTTTCCATCTCTTGCCAATGCTATTACCTTATCCTTGAAGACAAAGCATTTCTCTATTGGATGACTTATAACTCAATGATACTTGCAATATTTTTGATCGCTTATCTTTCCAACTTTTTCAGGACGCTTTGATTCTGGCAGTTCAATCAACTTCCTTGTCAATAATTCATCAAAAATATGAGAAACATCAGAATTTGGGAATGGATACTCCTTTTCCTGCATTTCTTTCAGTGTTTTCTTGCCTGTTGGGATACGTTGATCTTTAATTTTCTCAACAACCTTTTTATCATTTGTAGGAATCTTTATGGAAGCTATTCTGATCGCCATGAATTCCTTAGTAACAGCTTTGCCATATTTTTCACTCTTTTTTTAATCTTTTCTTTCTTTCTTCTGGTCTTCAATAGGAATTCCAACCCTGTGATTAGCAATGCTAAGCTCCATATCATGGGCACGAGTGACTAGTTCTTAAAAAATACGAGGCTTGATTCCTTGAAGGATGTAGAGAAGTCCCCAATGCATACCTTGAATACACATCTCTATTGTAGACACCTTTGAGAGTCTATCCTTGTAGTTTAGACTTAATGCACACCAACGATTGATGTAGTCTACCACTGGTTCATCCTTCTATTGTTTTGCATTAGTAAGTTCAATTATGCTCATAGTTTGGCGCATACTGTAGAAGCTATTCAAAAACTCTCTTTTCATTTGATCCCAACTGTCAATAGATTCAGGCTCTAAGTTAATGTACCAATTGAAGGCATTTCCTTTTAATGATCGTACAAATTATTTCACAAGAAGATCATCATACGTCCCTGCATTGTTACATGTCTCTATGAAATGGGCCACGTGCTATTTTGGATTTCTCTTCGCATCAAATTGCTAAAATTTTGGTAGTTGATATCCTATTGGCATTCTCAGCGAGTTAATCCTCATTGTATAAGGCTTTGAATACACAATAGAATGTTGAGAGGGCATGCCATACTAAGCCCTAATAGTATTGGTGATCATGTCCTGCAATTGTTGAACAGATAATGTAGCAATAGAAGTTGCAGAGTGGTTGATCCTTGGATTAGTTTCTCATTTTTATGGCATCTCCTCAACTTGTTTATGCACCATTGCATGGCTAAGGGAAAATTGATAAATGTAGCCAAATCCTCCAAGATGAGGGTATTCCTGCTTGTTCATGAGTTGTGTGATTTGTTGATCTTTTTCTTCCATAATCTTTTGGAGGTTAGCTATAGCTTGAGCTATCCGAGCAAGTTGTTTATCTATTGTTGCCACTCTAGTCGTTGTAGCCGGCAATTCAACAAAAGATAATACCTTAGAATTCATTTCCCTTGGACTTTCTGAGTCAGAATCATCAGATGAAATGAAATCAATATTCTTGCCCCCAGTTATGGGTTGATTGACAGATTCAATAGCAAGGTCAACAGCATCAGCAACGTCTTTCCCAGCCAAGGCGAGTTGGTTCCTCGTAGGTGCCATTGAGTGATTGAAAATATCTTCAAAATTTAAATGGAAAAAAGAGATGAGGGATAGATTTGGTCCCACTGGGCATACCAAAAATTTGTTCACACAAATTTCGTTGTCTGCAAAATTAAATTACAAGATAAATAAAAATAATAGACAAATTAAATTTATATTAAAGAATATATGAGAATTACAATTTATTAGAGAAAAATATAAATTCCCTAACAAAACTAATTCCTTGATTCTTCTCCCAATATATATATGATCTAAGGGCTTGAAGTTTGTTCTTGGATATATGGTATAGTATCTTTTAACTTGGTAAAAGACACTACGAAATTTCTTTGAAACTCAAACCTTGATTCCGAGATCAAAGGACTTGATGACTTGATGCTTTGAAAAGGTATAGGACCTTCACAGTAGCAATACATTGTCGTAGCAAAAACTAGAAAACTTGAGACTTTGACTTGAAAATATGTGAATATGAGAATATGAGAATGTGTATGAAAGTCTCTAATCATTTCTTTATGTAGGTGCTTAGTAGGAGACTTTGAAATAATTTGAACACATTTGATAATTATCTCTTTGATTCATATTAAAAGATAATATCAAATGTTCTTGACCTAATTGGCCCACATACATAAATATGCCACGTGTCCCAACTTGATTAGCATGAGATTGTTAGGTTACCAGATTTGATTTGATTGACAAGATACACCATCATCTTGACATTTATCAATATTTGATTTATAAAATAAATATTAGAATATTAATTAAAATTAACTATTTATTATTTAGAATTTAATTTAATAAACTCTAATATATTAATAGAAAATTTTAAATTAATAACTAATATTTATTTATACATGTCACTTTTCAATTGGCCCAAAAAAATTTAAGCCATCTACAAGTATATGTTGTGATGGTTGGGAACTCAAACATACACATCCAACTACTTGCGCTCTCACTCAAAGTAGTGTAAATTATTGATGCATGAACTAAATGAATTCTTCTAACACCATCATCAAAAACTAGTGAGCTTGTCATGACTATATGAATCCCAAGGCTAGTACTCCACGATCTTATGGTCATGTAATAGTTAGATTAGGTTGAATTGAACTCAATCTCTTATATGCTGAAATTGATATAGAAAATCAATGAAAAAGTACCTAGTATTAGCAGTTATGCACTCCAAAATTGCATTTATGCACTCAATTTGCCAATATTGTATACTTTTTTTTTTTTTTGTTTATGTCCTTGCTTTTTCAAAGGCCAAGATGAGGCTCAATTTGATGTATGAAACAATGCATAAGATACCCCAATGCGATAAAATCATGGTTTGTTGAAGAAATGATTGTGATAGTATATGTTGAAATAGTTAGGAACTCAAACACACAATCCAACCATTTGCACCCTTATCAGAGTTGTATAAACCATTAATGCATGAGCTAAATGAATGCTTCTGACACCACCATCGAAAACTAGTGAACATATTATGACTATATGACTCCTAGGGTGAATACTCCATTATGTTATGGTCATGAAATGGCCTGATTAAGCCGAATTGAACTTGATCTCTTATGTACTGAGAATGATACCAAAAATCGGCAAAAAAGTAACCAATATTGGCAGTTATGTACTCCAGAATTGCATTTGTGTACTCAATTGCCAATATTGTACACTTATTTTTTGTATTTATGTACTTGCTTTTTCAAAGACCGAGATGAGGCTCAATTTGATGTATGAAACAATGCATAAGATACCCCAATTCGATAAAATCATGATTTGCTAAAGAAATAGTCGTGATAGTACACGTTGCAATGGTTGGGAACTGAGACACACACATCCAACCACTTGCACTATTATTCATAATAGTATAAACCATTGATATATGAGCTAAATGAATTCTCCAAATACCACCATCAAAAATCAATGAACCTATCATGACTATATGACTCCTAGGACTAGTACTCCATGGTCTTATGGTCATGAAATGGCCAAATTAGGCTGAATTAAACTTGATCTTTTATGTGTTGAGAATAATACCGAAATCAATAAAAAAATATCCAATTGTGGCAATTATGTACTCCAAAACTACGTTTATGTATTTCGTTTGCCAATGTTGTGTACTTATTTTTTGTGTTTATGTATTTGCTTTTTCAAAAGTTGAGACATGGCTTAATTTAATGCATGAAACAACTCATACAACACCCAACGCGATAAAATCATAATTTGTTGAAAAAATAATCATGATAGTACACATTGTAAAGGTTGAGAACTTAAACACACACATCTAATCACTCGCTCTCTCATTCATAATAGTATAAACCATTGATACATATGCTAAATGAATTCTCCCAACATCACCATAGAAAACCAGTAAGCGTATTATGACAATATGACTTCTAGGGCTAATACTCCATGGTCTTATGGTCACACAATGGCCAAATTAGGTTGAATTGAACTTGATCTCTCATATGTAAAGAATGATACCAAAAATTGGCAAAAACGTACCCAGTATTGGTAGTTATGTACTCTTAAACTATGTTTATGTACTCAATTTACCAATCTTGTGTACTTATTTTTTGTTTTTATATACTTTCTTTTCCAAAGATCAAGATGGGGCTCAATTTGATGCATGGAACAACACAGAAGATATGCCAATGTGACAAAACCATGGTTTGTTAAAGAAATGATTGAGATGTACATATTGTAATGGCTAGGAACTCAAACATATATATCTATCCACTTGCACTGATATAAGCACTGGAGGCACTGGACGGTGAGATGGAGATTGGAACATGCTAATGAGGCTTATCACAAGAGCAAAAACAAAGAGGTTGAAAGATGGCTTTGCAAATTTAGCTAAGTCATTTGTTGAATAGATGAATTAAAAATAAGCTAAGGAAGATAAGAGCATGTTAAGAAGCCAAAAGAATGAAGTGGGATAGCCCATCACCTTTGTGCTTGATGTATAAGGTTTGAAAAGGCCTAAGAAGGCCAAAAGAATTCCCAAATGTGTAGAACTCATGAAGAAAAGAAGAAGCCATGACCAAGTTAAACTTTTATTTCTAATTAGATTTGGGCTTAGATTATTATCTGTAGGCTTAATTTTTATCTTATTTTAATTAGGGCTCGCAAGCAAAGTATAAATACTCTCTTTAAAGTTGTATGATAGATTTTTGATGAATATTGATTTATTTTCTGCATTTTTCTCTTGAGAAAAATCACGACGATGCTTGTTGCATCAAGAAATTGAATAGGTACTTTTAAGGTACTAATTCCTTCTAATGTTTATTCAATTTTTGATTCTTGTTCCCAAATTATTTGCATTTCTAAGATCAAGTATCTTAGGGGTTCAATAGGAAGGATTTTTATTTTAGGGTTTATTCAATATCAAATTACGTGTTTAGGGTTTCGGGATCATTATATCCTTGGGATTCCACATTATTGGTATCTAGAGCCAACTTGAGATAAATTCCTATTTATCTTATTTTTGTTCCCAACAAAAAAAACCAAAAAAATTGAAAAAACAATCTAATCATGAGTTGACTGTGGTTTTGTGATTCTTTTACAATACTATTGCATATTCCTTTCTTGGAGAGCACTAATTGAACACAAAAAATTGAGTTTGCAAAATATACACCCTAAACTGCTCTAATTTTGAAAAATTAAAGTTGGGGTTCTTGAGTGATTCAATTTGAGGGGGTTTTGACCTAGGCTTTCAAATTCCAAATTGCCAATGCATAAGTTAAATTGGTTATTTTTAGTTACCATTTGGAATTGATTGTACATCAATTGTGTCAGAATTGAGTCATAATTGGCCTTACACTAGGATTGACCGTATCCTTTGCATACTTTTTATTTTGTCTTTTTTATTCACTCTTTGTGTTTTCTTTCTTTGCTTCAGCTTAATTTGCACATGTTCACATTAGATAAGTAACATATTGCATTCTTGTTACTTAGTTTGCATAAAAATCACATGATACACATTCTTTCTCATGTGCCATCATATCATTTTCCTTGTTGGTCAAGTTTACTTTGTCTCTAGACTTTGTGCTTTTCTTTCCTTGTTAGGTTTTTCATTGCGACTCCCATATAAATACTACTTCTGGATCTGCTTTGAATTAAATTAGTTTGATTTCTAAAGTGCAACATTCACTGTGGTCAAGAGAGATAAAAGGCATATATAGGTGAGCATATAAAGAGGGTAAAAGCTAGAATTGAGTGCAAACACAAGGGTTTATATCTACTTCAATGAAACAATAAGGGAGTGTTTTTGCAAAGCTGTTTTTGCTAACATTTCTTATAGGCTTTTTAAAAATGAGTACTATTGATAAGGGGTGGAGTAAGTGATATTTGAACCTAATGAATAGGTTTGGGTTTATTTGAGAAAGAAAAGGTTTCCTAATCAATGATGCCAGATGAGATGGTCCATTCCAAATGCTAAAAAAGATTAATGGTAACGCTTACCAGATTGATTTTTCAGGTGAGTATAAAGTTTCTCCTACCTTTAATGTTTCTATTCTTTCTTCTTTTGATATGGATTTAGATTCAAGGATGAACTTTTGGAGGAGGGAGGGGACTTATATGAACATTGGTAGCATTGAAGGGCAAATTGGAGATCGCAACATATAATAGAACCTATCACAAGAGTAAAAGCGAAAAGATTGAAAGATGGCTTTGCAAATTTGGGGTTTGCAAATTTAGCTTAGCTATTTATTGAAAAGATGCATCAATAATGGCTAAGAAAGATAAAAGCACATCAAGAAGTCAAAAGAATGAAGTTGGACAGCCCATCATCTTGTACTTGGTGTATAAGGCTTGAAAAGGCTTAAAAAGGCCAAAAGAATTCCCAAACATTTGGGACTCATAGAGAAAAGAAAAAGTTAGACTAAGTCAAACTCTTATTGCCAATTAGATTTGGGCTTAGATTATTATCCGTAGGCTTTATTTATATCTTATTTTAATTAGGACTTGCAAGAAGAGTATAAATACTCTCTTAAAAAGGTGTATGGTAGATTTTTTATGAATATTGATTATTTTCTATGTTTTTCTCTCAAGAAAAACCACAACATTGTTTGTTGCATCAAGAAATTAAATAGGTTCTTTCAAGGTACTAATTCATATTAGTGTTATTCAATTTTTGATTCTTATTCCAAAATTATTTACGTTTCTAAGATCAAGTATCTTAGGGGTTCAATAGGAAGAGTTTTTATTCTAAGGTTTGTTCAATATCAAATTATGTGTTTGGGGTTTCGAGATTATTATATCCTTGGGGTTCTACATCATGCACTCTCATTCAAAACAGTATAAATCATTGATGCATGAGCTAAATAAATCCTATCGACACTACCATCGAAAACCAGCAAACATATTATGACAACATGAATCCTAGGGCTAATACTCCATGGTCTTAAGGTCATGCAATGGCCAAATTATGCTGAATTGAACTCGATCTCTTATGTATTGAGAATGATATTGAATAACTGCAAAAACGTATCCAGTATTGGTAGTTATATACTCTAAAACTGTGTTTATGTACTTAGTTTGCCAATGTTGTGCACTTATTTTTTGTGTTTATATTCTTCGAAACTACATTCAAGCATGTTGAGTTATACTACTTATGTACTTATTTTGAGCTAACCTGTAACATATTTATATATATATATATATACTAGCATTTATTTATAAATAAATTTCTATATTATACTATAAATTGTAAACACCATCCATTATAATAATCCGAATATACAAATTATAAATGTTATCTAGTGAAAATGTCAGAAATATTAAAATATAAAATAACAAAATAGTCAATTTATCCAGATAATAACCATCCGAACATCATCATTCTCCCATGGAATACATTAAACCATGCTCACCAGTCAGAATTTTTATAGCAAATGTGCTCGATACACATTCATAAAATATTTATTTGCATATTGCTAGAAATTCTTTGTATTTTTTGCATAACACTCTGTCCAAAGACATACATAAACTCTACAGTCTAGGTCCCCATTTTGTTGGCGACTAAAACATATATCCACTTTTTTGGTGGCATAATATACCCATAGTGTTTTAGGTATCCAATCAAAAACTTAGCCTGCAAAAGTATTTGTTAGTTTTTGTTTAGATACTTGGATGAACGTATCACAAGTATAAGCGAACTTACAAAAACTTTTGTCGTTGCTTTCATCTAAGGAGACCAGGATGAGTTCATCTCTTTCATAATATTTTTAAAATAACTTAGAGAGCACCAAGAATATAGTTCAGAGTCTTTATTATCTTTAGTAGTTTGGCGTGTAGGTCCCTGAGTTTTAGCTATTGGTTCTATAGAAAAGAGATATATACATAACCACATAAATACTGCATTGGAGGTTTTGGAACATCAATTCACAATTTAAATAATGAAATTTTGAATTTTTGTACAAAAAAGACTTGCACAGAATATTGAATTGTAACTCACAATTTAAATACTAAAAGTTTCATTTTTTGTACAAAAAAAAAAGGTGCACAGCATACTAATTTGGAGGTTTTGTGTACTGCAAAGTCTGAATTAAAATATTGAAAACTTAAATTCTACTATGAAAAAAATTGGAACATAATACTAAATTGGTGATCGATACTACAATTCACAATTCAAATACTGAAAATTTGAATTTTGTTACCATATTATTTGAAATAATACTAATCATATTAATTATGAGTTTGCAGGAATGAATGCTTAAGAAATGCTTAAACATGATGTATAGGCATGATATAAATTATAAATCAAATAATATCCCTGAAATTTAGTTGCAAACAACTAATATACATTACACCTTATATGGATTATGTAATTACTAAATTCAGATAACTGATATTTGAAACATATAATTAAAACAACATTTGAAGTATAAATTGATAATATTCAAGTGTCAAAAAATTTATATTATGGGTTTTTTTTTAATAAAAGAAAAGACCAATCGTGGTGAATTGAGTATATTAAAATCATGCCTAAATTAATTAAAGTCAACATCAAACAAGAAGCCAATAGAATAATTTATTGCATTTCTTTTTGTATTTCAATATAAAAATAACCAAATAGAAAATTATATAATCTACCTCATAGGCTATGCAATTGAGGGGCAAAAATAGAACCTCTTCTAGCTATGACCACAAAAAAGAATGGAGAAAAGTTAGTCCCTAAACAAGAAAGTGAAAGAGAGGAAGAATTTGTTGTTACACTAGTGTGAAAATGCTAAGCAGAGCGTTGTTGCAGTACCAGACATCGAGTTTGCACAAATGGAGGGAATGAGAAGAGAAAAACATAAGGGAATGGGAAGAGAAAACGTGAGTTGGTGGGGGGAGTTATGTTGGTAATGTTTTTGTTAGCAGAAAAGTAGAGGGATTACGGTCATTTTCAATTCAAATGAGGGTTTGCTTGTCTTTTTCACTCAAGTGGCGAATGAACTCAAAACTAAAATTGAAAATAGGGAGTTAAAAATGAAAAAAAGGATTGAATAGGGATTGAATCCTAAAATTAAAGTTTATTTGAGGATTTTAAGTGAATTAATCGAGAAATTAAAAGAATGGATTTAATTTGAAAATCCTACACACACTTTGATGCAATGGTAAACAAATACATGCAGAGGGTTTGTTCTCCTACATTTTATGAAAATATTTTTCAACTTCCAAAAAAATTTTAAAATCTATGCACATTCCCCAATTTTTTCCCAAAATACTATAATTTTTTATCAAAAAAATTCCTCATAATTCACCAAAAAAATCCTACACCCTAAAAAACACACATATCCTCTTATTTTTTCACTCTATCTTTCACATCACACATTTATTTATCACTCTCTCGCTTTACTTATATATATACACATATATATATTTCACTCTTCAAACTCAACAAAAAAGTAATTAATTTGACATTAATAATAAAATTTGTTTCTTCCAAAATCATAAAAAATAAATAATTTATTTTAAAGTTATTTTTTATATTTTTTTTAAAATAAAAAAAATACTTAATACATTCTCTAAATTTTCTCCCAAAAATTTATTTTCCCAAATTTTTTTTACAAAATACTCAAAATATAATACAATAAGCCCACAGGGATTTTGGGTCAGTCTGACGTCCGCTTTTCCTATTGGTTACACTTTAGCCCCTTTGTCCTTTCTCGCCACCCCGTCCCTCCTCGCTCCGGTCGATCTTCATTTCTAGAGCCGCACAAGAAGTCACGTCTCTCTTTCAAAAGAACGAACCAACCCCCACCCCAAAGCCTCTCGCCTCTCTCTCCCTACGATCCAATCCTTGTTTATCCATTGATCGCCCTCCAATCCACCAAAACCCTTGAAACCCGTCTCCAGACATTTAATCTCAACTGTCCAACCTATTTTTCCTCCATTATTATGCTCGATTTCTAGAAAAAAAAAATTCATTCAAAATGGATGAAAGGAAATGGAAGAAACTTAACGGTTGTAGCAGCAGCAGTGGCGGCAGTAGTCGAAGCCCTGTGAGTAGAGGTGGCATTAGCAGTGGCAGTAGTGAGGCATACGACACCGTATGGGAGTGCGTGATCCCATACGTGCAGGACTCGCGTGACCGGGACGCGGTGTCGCTGGTGTGCAAGCGGTGGTACGAGATCGATGCCATAACCCGCAAGCACGTGACCATAGCACTTTGCTATACCGCCACGCCGCAGCGGTTGTCGCGACGCTTCCCCCACCTCGAGTCGTTGAAGCTTAAGGGTAAGCCACGCGCCGCCATGTTTAATCTGATTCCCGAAGACTGGGGCGGTTATGTTACGCCATGGGTGGAGGAAATCATCAGGTCTTTTGGTAGAATGAAGGTGCTGCACTTCCGGAGGATGATTGTGAAGGATTCGGATCTGGAGTTGCTTGCTGCTTCGGCTGGGAAGGTTTTAGAAGTCTTGAGGCTGGATAAGTGTTCGGGTTTCTCTACCGATGGGCTTCTGCATATCGGGCGCTTGTGCAGGTAGCAAAACATGACTAATAATATTTTGCTATTGTTTCGTCTGTTCTCATTTCGAACTGATATTGATTTCAGATTTGCTCTTTCCAGGATTCCATCATCGGATTTCTTGTCGTGCTTGATTGTTTTTGTATTTGGTTCTTGAAATACCTATGTTTAATCTCTTTCTTTATCTGAGACTCATGGGTTTCACATGAATGATTATGTGCTCGGATTGTTTGTCTGCTTTTTTTGGTGTTGTAATTCTATTACTTTGTTTATGTATTCCTTTTATTTTTGAGATATAATGACCTAATGGAAGAGTTTGTGCTTGAGATTTCTTTTCTTTATTATCTTTTTTCTCTTTCTTTGGGGGGTGAGGGAGTGGGGTGGGAGAAATCAAATTATACATGTTGTGTTAGATTTGTTGCAGTCAACGTCACTTTTTGAAACCCAAGTTTTATTTTTTCTTTGACAATGAACGTGAGCCAGGAAGATTTAATTCTTGTGTTCTTTTTGTTTTATTGAATCTTATCTAATTCGGCAAATTATTTTGATCAGTTAAGTTATTTAACAATCCTTGAAATTTGGATTTTCTTGATCAAACTTATAGTCTGGCATTTTTTTTGCCGTTCTTAATAATATCTTTTGATAGTTCTTTTATTTCAGCGGCTCTGGATTGAGATATTTGATGGTTAGTGAAGAAAAATGTTTTCCTGATATCAGCTGGCCAGGATCATTAAGAACTTCTTTTTTTAATATATATTATACACATGCACATCGGGTTTTTGCTAGATTGGAACCTTGATTTCACATTTTATGCATGATACTTGTGCTGCTGGGTTAAAGACCACTTGACAAAATTGTTAAAAACTTTGATTATGTTAGCTTTCACAATGGTTATACTCTTCCCTCTCATTATAACTAGGTTAATCATAGATGCCTCCCCTGAGGTTTGTACAATATATGGACACCTCTCATATGGTATGTCTAATTACATTTGTCAACCAATTAAAAAATCTTAATGTGTAGGTGAAACAATTTTTGTTTTTGTCAAAATTACACAAATCTCCTATAAATGCAGTATACAGTGTTGTCCGATTTGGTATATCCAATTACAACCTCCTTCCCTTAGAGGACTTGTAATTTATGAAAAAGTAAATGATTGCAATTTCGTAAAACATTCAGAGGTACTTTTACCATGTAAATGCAATTAAGCATGTTTTATATGACCTCAAAAATCTGAATCTAAATTTGGGTTGACACTTGACAGCAGAACTTCTGAATCTAAACTCATGTTTGAACAAGGCAATCTGCACTTTTCAATTTTGGGGGTGAGGAGAACATTTGTAACTGTAACTATATAGTAGAATTGTTTGGTAAACTTCTATTTGTTTATTTCAAGAGTATCAACATTTCATTATCTGTTCTTAATCTAATTGTGGGGGGAAAAAAAACCAAAGTGTTTTGAAAGTAATAAATACTGTGGTGGAAAAAAATATCTGTGATTAATTATTTCTAGCAACATAATTTCATAAAAACATTTATATCTATTTAGAAAAGCATGAAATCTTTCTGTACTTTGAAAATATTAAAAGAGTAAATTACAATATGTCAACAAGTACTTAATATGCCACAGGAAATAATTTCATTAGTTTGTTTTAACTAACAAATATTAAATCTCAAGGGAGAACTTGGTATATTGGACAATCTTTAAGGGATATTTTGTAAATCTTGATAAACCTTATGGGTTGTAAATTTAGTATTAACACAAATCAATAATGCTGATGGTAAATTGGATTTCTACTATTTTGTTTTTCTTGATGTCATCCTTTTCCATTACTTTGACTTAGCGGAAGGGAAATTTTGTAAACTGATATGAAACCTCAATAGAAGTAAATGTAAGTGGACATGACCCGGGAGGCCTGTATATTGAGAGAATACAAACCTGAGGTAGGGTAGGTCCTCATAATAGATCCACTTATATCTATATATTTAAAAACTAGGTGCTTAATGCAATAAGAATATTTCATCACATTGCCATGCCATTTTGGAAGCAGCTAGGCTGTCCTGCCATTTGTGTCCCCTAGCTTGTTAAATACATTTTGTTTTGTTTCCACCAAATTGCCAAGAATTTTATTCTATTGTCCACAGTCCTATTGCATACCATCGCATACTTGGGTTAATGGCTTCTTGAAACCTTGTGAAATTGTTGATTTGTGAATATATAGATGATGTTTGAATTTATATTTGCCTTGGTTTTAGACAATTACACACACCAGATTATACTGTCATACACATCACACACAGTGGAGAGAAATGACTCCATAAGGAACCAAATGACTTGTACAAAATGTGTTGACAGTTACGTTCTTCTAGTTGCTTGTGTGTGGTGTAATATGAGATATGATATGCTTTATTGTGTTGTGTAAAGGCCTCAAAAGTTTCTGAGTAATGTTGTGCATTAAAAATTTTTGTGGTGAACTTGAATTAGGATAAATTAGTTATTTTAAGGATAGAAGACTATGATCAAGTGAATAGTAGCTGTGTGTTTCTTATAATGTCTGAATTCCTTACTAAGTGGTGAGTGCATGTACGAACTGTACAGAATCATCGCTTATTTATTAGAACATGCCATTTTAGGGGCATGTTATAATTGTTCTGGAGGTGAGTGTTACATTCTGCCAAACATTGGGTGTATTCTTGGGCATTTAGATAAAAATCCAGTATAGGTGCTTTTATTTGCTAGTCTATGCAGGGGTTAGATTCATAAAATCAATAAAGTGGCTGTCAGACTTTTAGCATAGCACCTATAGTGCTATACCAAAGAATTAGGAAATTTCAAAATCTTGCATGGATTTGTTGTGCAGCAGGGAGAATGTGAATTTCACTTATCTCATTTGAACTCTTATTTACAGCTCAATGGTCAAGCGGAAATTGATATTATTATTAATGCCACTGAACTTTTAAAAATCCTTGACTTTAACTAGATTATTACCGCTGATGTCAAGAATTCTGGAATAAATGTTGTTGTAGAATTAGAAAATAACTTGCACTAGTAGGCTTTGACTTATAAAAAGAATCTGATATCTCAATCAAAATGGTTTCAAAGAAGGTTTTGGCCAACTTTCCTGATCTTTCATGCTTCATATATGATGAAAACTTCTGAAGAAGCCTGAACTCATAATTCGAAAAGAATGGAAATGGAAAACAAAACATGAGCATGTCTCGAAACTATATTTTGGTATCCTGCTCGGGAAAGACCTCATGTGTAGTTGGATTGCAGAATATGTGATAAGTTGTGCTTTAGTATCTGGTAGTTTTTATTAAATGTGGATTATGCAAATAATAACTGTAATTCGAGAATAAAAAAGTTGAACTTCTGGTGTCAATTTTGTGTTTCCTGGATTTAACTTCTATTCTCC
This sequence comes from Jacaranda copaia, assembly GCA_014898725.1. Classification (NCBI taxonomy): domain Eukaryota; kingdom Viridiplantae; phylum Streptophyta; class Magnoliopsida; order Lamiales; family Bignoniaceae; genus Jacaranda; species Jacaranda copaia. Next base: position 416,011 of record JACGDI010005295.1, read on the forward strand.
GTAGGAATTTGAGAAATTTGTTCATGGAGGAGAGCTCAATCACTGAGAATGATGGAGAATGGTTGCATGAGCTTGCTTTGAACAACACAGTTCTTGAACATTTGAACTTCTACCAGACGTATCTCATGAAAGTCAGATCTGGAGACCTTGAACTGATAGCAAAAAGATGCCCATCTTTGGTGTCAATAAAAATTAGTGATTGTGATCTTCAAGACCTCATTGGTTTTTTCAGAGCTGCAGCTTCATTGGAAGAGTTTGGTGGGGGCTCTTTTGGTGAGCCCCCTGGGCAGGTTGGTGAAGGTGTTTCTAATGAGCAATTGGAAAGGTATGCTTCTGTTGTGTTCCCACCAAGATTGTGTGGCTTGGGTCTTACTTACCTGTGGAAAGTACAACTGCCCATTGTCTATCCTGTTGCTTCCAAGCTTAAAAAATTGGACCTCCTCTATGCTCTGCTGGACACTGAAGGCCATTGTTTGTTACTTCAAAGCTGTCCTAACTTGGAATATCTTGAGGTAAATTTTGAGGCTTTGTTCACTGATTTGTCATTTCAGTTATGCCTTTTCCCAGTGCTAATGAAGTGTTTATGTGCTTGATATGTTGGAATTTATTTCTTTATTGGTCAATGTAAAACTTCTTTATCAGTTCTAGATACTTGTTGGTTGGGGTACAATTGACCCGACCCGAGGCTAAAATTTTGAGCTCGAGCTTGATAAGTGTAATTATTTGAGCTTAAGCTTGGCTTGATAAACTCGAGATTGGCTTGGCTCTACAACTGTGAGTTCGAGCTCGAATTTGAGCTCGTACTCAATATAAAATAATAGCAAAATCATATACATTTATTAATAAAATAAAAAGTAATATTAAATTATATACCGGTCTATGAGGTCCAACCTTGGATATAGATGGCTCAAGATCGGCTCGAAATAGAGATGGAGCTTAATTCAACTCAATTTGAGCTAGCTTGAGTTTGGCTTATGAAGCTTGTGAGCTGGTTCGATTAGTTTGCACCCCTACTTGTAGGTGGTGATAAATTAGTTGAGATGACTTCATTTGTTTAATATTTGTAATAATATGCTTCCTACATACTTCATCTATTTAATACTTGTAATAATATGTATTTGAGATATGTGAAAATTACATTGGTTAGTATCTTCTAGGCGGTGATTGTTATGAGAAATTAACTAAATCTTCCTCTTTGGGCTACCTTATGAATCTACTTTTACCATACTTGTCCAAATAGTGTTTACCATGCAATATGAGCATCAGGTGAATTCTGATGAAAAATCTGTTTATGTTATATCTGAATGTGGATATCAAAAAACTCCAAATGTGACCAAGTCTATCATAATAGATGTACAACTTAAGAGTTTGTCTTGTTTGGACAAGGCTCTTTCACAAGAAAGAAGGGAAGGGGAAAAGAAAAATAAGAAAAACAGAAAAAACCTATAATATATGGTTTTTTCGCTTTGTTCTGCAAGAGAACTTGTTTGCTTTAACTCAGAAGAATGAGGGCTGATGGTTATTCTGGGTTTTTCTTTTTAATTTATCTTTCTATATGTCCTTTCTTTTCATTCCTATCCTTAGATCTGATTTTGTTGCTTATTTTCATTACCGGCCTTCGTTCTCTCTCTCTTTTCTTTTTTTTGGTTAGCTTGGGTATTGGAGTTCACTACTTTTTTTTACTGAAAATGGAATATTTATCAATACCCTAACATGGAATTTCTCATTCTAGTTATTTTCTCTTTTAGCATATTTGCTAAGCCAAAAATAGCAGATATTTCCAGTTGTAGTATGAATTTCCCATGGCAAAAGTAACCTTTTTATTTTTGTTCAAATGTTGTGACTAAAGAGAAAATGGAATGACTGATGAGAGAGGTAAATGAAAAGCTCTACTTCTGTTTCAGCAAAACTTGTTCTGAGTCGGTAATACGAGACTCGTTAGATACATCAGTTAGTGTAACATGTTTGGTTTTCGCAAAATGCATACGAATTTTCATAATGCCTGTAACTAACTATCAATGTATTCCATGTATATGAAACAGACAAGGAATGTTATTGGAGATAGAGGATTGGAAGTTCTTGCTGAATTCTGTAAGAGAATAAAAAGACTTAGGATAGAGCGTGGAGATGACGAGCAAGATATGGAAGATGTAGAAGGTGTGGTCACACATAGAGGGTTGATTGCTTTGGCGCAAGGATGCCTTAAACTGGAATACTTGGCTGTCTATGTGTCTGATATTACAAATGCATCATTGGAATGTATAGGTACATACTCAAAAAACCTATGTGACTTCCGGTTGGTGTTACTTGACAGAGAGGAAAGAATTACAGATTTGCCTCTTGACAATGGAGTTCGATCTCTGTTAATGGGTTGCCATAAACTTAAGAGGTTTGCTTTGTATCTGCGCATAGGGGGGCTAACAGATGTGGGTCTGAGTTACATAGGGCGGTATAGCCCAAATGTGAGATGGATGCTTCTGGGTTGTGTTGGTGAGTCTGATGAAGGTCTTCTGGAGTTCTCCAAAGGCTGTCCTAGCCTGCAGAAGTTAGAAATGAGAGGGTGTCGCTTCAGCGAAAGGGCATTGGCTATGGCTGCTATGAGGTTAACTTCTCTAAGGTACTTGTGGGTGCAAGGATATAGGGCATCATCTGTAAATGGTCGTGATCTCTTAACTATGGTGCGCCGCAACTGGAATATTGAGTTGATACCTGCAAGACAAGTTTATGTTCAGGATCCAAATGGAGGGGAGATAATTGAGGACCATCCTGCACATATACTGGCTTATTATTCCCTTGCTGGCCAAAGAACAGATTTTCCTGATAGTGTCAGGCCTTTGGACCCAAATGTTCTTCCTCTTAATTCGTAGATTTTTGTATATACATACCCTACCCTTTTCCACTTTTTATTATTGTTGCATGCTGCTGCTCTTCTTTAGGTGCGTTGTTCATAAATCATATTGACATTTTTTTTTCTTTTTTCTTTTCTCTTTTTGGTTTTCTTTCTTCTTCCTTTTCGTTTGACTCAGACAAACTTGGTTTTGTGTTTGTATCTTTAGAGATTTTCATGTAATAAATTTTGCTTTCTTTGGTCTTGTATAAGCAAAGCAACTCTCAGGCCTTGTACGGGGCTAAATAGTCAGAATTTTGTCAACTTGTTAACTGTAAATATTTTATTCGAATGGTTTCTTCTTCTTCTTCTTCTTCTTCTATCATTCGACAGTGTTGGGAGGCTTGGAGTTGATCTTTGTTCGTTCGTTCATTTCTTTTTCTTCGCTTCCATTATATGTCCTATGTTTGGATTCGTTCTATCCAAATGTGTTTTATGGTTTGATATATAAAAAAATGGTTTAGTTGATATGTTGTTGATTTGGTATCCTAATTTTGAAATATTGTATCGGCTTCATCTGTTTCTAAATATAAACACACTACTTTTTGGAAAATAGAATAGAACATATCTTTTAAAGGAATAATAAGGTCGAAAAGTAGAATGTGAATTTAATAGGATTTTATATGTGAATATTTTTAAATACGATAATTAAGATAGAATATAGTTTGGGCTTAAAATTTGGAAAGCTTTTGCAAAATAGAATCAAACGTAATCTTTCATTGTAGGTGGTACATATTTTTAGTAGTTCTTCTTCTTCTTTCCTTTTTTTTCCCTTTCTTATTTACATTTTATTTCCGTGCTTCGATTCAAGACGAGAAGTACTTTAAAATTTTATGTATACTGTGAGTTTTAGAAATTTCAATTATGAGTGAGTTGTCCGTTCAGAATTTGGTTCGGTAAATTGATTGAAACGAATTGAAATTAGAAATTTAGTATGAATTTACATCAAATTAAAGAAAAAAAAATGAAAATTGATTTGGTATTAGATTTTGATTTTTACAAAGCCTTAATATTCTGTATAATTTTGAATTTTGATTTCGATTTTACTTAATCATACTGAAACAAATTATTTTCTGTATAGGTTATATATAATTTTTATTTATATCTATTCTTTATTGGCATGACATTTTTTCTTTTTGAAAGTTTAAAAAAAAATATGCAGTTATAATTTTATTTTTTTAATTATTATTACTGACAAACTCCGGCACCCAAATATGCTATCAATAGTAAAAATAAAATTAAATCGATTAATTTGATTCGATACTTAGTATAGCATTTTAACAATACCAAAATTTCAATTTATTGATTGAATACCCTAATTTTATTGAGATTTCACCAAACTTCCATGCTATCAACTAACTTTTGTGTAGTATTTATTGGAGTAATTTAGAGTTTATCGACATAATTGATGAGGTTGAAAGTCGTTTATAGTAAAAAAGGGTAGTGTTTGGGCTAATTCGATCAGGGAGGTCAAATAATCTAACTGCGATATTTCTCGGGGTCCTAGATCTACAACAACAGTAAACGTTAAACTAGTCGAGGTGCCCCCAGCGAAGATACTTCGACGCTCAAGTTAGTTCTAATCAAAAGAAGATAATCGAATAGAAGATTAAGAGCTTATAGTGTATTTGGTATTACTTGAAGTGTGGCTGGCAATGATGTATTTATAACCTTTTCCAGGTGTGTAATATGTCAAAGGTGCCCCTATTAGATGTAGAAAGCTCTTGTCCTTGCTTGGGGGTTATTGGTCATTTTCAATCCCGGTATTATTCTAAGTGGCAAAATCTCCTGCTTTCCAAGATAAATAGTACTTTAGGTAGACGCCTCCTTGCCAAAGTTGGTGGCAAAGGCTATACTTGGTGGCATGCGCCATTGATATGGAGATATGCTACTTGTCAGAACATTAAATGTGGCCAGGATATGAGTTAGGACCAAGTGAGTTGTTTGGTTGATAATGGTCTAATAGACAGGGCAGTTGACCAAAGAGATGGTTAAATAGGTCAAGTGGCTTGAAGCCTCTTGTTGCATGCGGTTGAGAACAATCTGCTCGACCAAACGATTGTGGTCGAGTAATTCGGCCAAACTGGGTTTAGAAGTAATGTTGGGCTGTGAATGCTAAATGGGCCGGGCCTGTTGAGCTACCCCATATCATGAGTCCTCCTCACTTGCGGTCTTGATCGAGCTTATCGATGAGCAAGAGTAGGGAGTAGATAATTGAATGATGGTTTTGGTGGTTACAAGGATTATGTGCATTCAACCAGGATTCTGTCCACTCGATTGGGGTTTTTGAATATTTAACCAGGATTTTTGAATTCTCGACTAGGGTTTCTGACAATTTTCTCACATTTAATGCCCCGGTTACATCATGGGATGTAAAGTGCCAAGGGGTAGCAGTGTAATTATTATTGTCGCTTAGGCTCCCGCGTCTAAATGCCTATAAATATGGGGGGTAGAGACATCCATTTGCACTTTTGCTGAAATCATTTTTGATTGAGTTCTTGCCTTCCAAACACTCTAAATCCTTCCTACGTTTAAAGTTTTCAGGATACCTGCTATAAGTTCTTATGCTCGTTTATGCTTACTTTCATTTTTTTTCTCTGCGAAGATGTTTAGTGCCTTAGATAGCGAAAATACTAGGTCTGAGGGTATAGCATTCTAGGGGGAAACCGAGGTTGAGAGTGCATTAGAGAGTATGCATGAGAGTGGTCCTAATAGTTCATCGAGTGACAGCTCGACCTCAAGCACTGAGAGGCCTACCTTTGGGGATGAGGCTGGTCCTAGTGAAGCATCTACGTTGCGTGGTCAGTTATTCATACCAAACCACTATATCAAAATAGTTTCCAAAATACCCCCAGCCGACTTGGTGCAAATTAGGAAGATGTACCATATCTATGAAGAATATGAGCTTTTGGTGCTAGGGC
>JACGDI010005295.1:421918-437848 GCA_014898725.1 Jacaranda copaia
CCTATCGCTGGTCGAGTTTGACCTATTCCTGGGCATAGACTAGGTAGAGATCTTCATTGATTGTGTTAACTATAATTTTTGTTCTTTTTGCTTGATTCTTATGTCTTTTATTTTATCTTTGTTGGTATACCGAGAAGAGATAATGGCCAGAAGTTGAGCAGAAACTCAAGCTAGGGTCCTAAGAAATGAGAAGCGCTGTTAAGCGATTGCTGCTTGATGAGAGGTCCTCACTATAGAGTTGGCCGCTTTGACCCAATTGACCTCCACTTCTATGGCACCCTAAATTAAACAGGCACCCGAGCCCCAATTCGCTCGATTGGAAGAGCCTATGTGAGGTAGCATTGTAGGTTAGGGCAAATGACAGATGTTCAAGTAGGGAGGCTCGGTGCCCAAGAGGACTGCTGGCAATAAGGGGAAACAAAAAGTGGTAACAGGCTACGATCTATTTGGAAAGTGTGGGGATGGGGTGTTGTTCCAATTTCTTCGGTTGCCATCACCTCACTTTGGTGCTGACCTTAACATGGAGGTAACCGACTCGACCTCCATCCTTCAAGGGGGAATAATGGGCGGTAATGCCTTTAAATAGATGGTAACTGGGTTGTTCTCTTCGGATCAGTGTAAACTGATGTGCCCGAGTCAGGTCGGGGCTCTTAGGGCTTTGGCATACCATTGTAATTTGGTAAGTATGAGGTTGATGATTTCTCATCGAATTGCTTTTCAATAGTTGCATTATACACTGACACTCTTATGATGCAGGTGGGCCAACTAAGTATAACTTTTTTTGGCGGTCAAAATTGGCTTTGGTGGATTGAGAGAAGTTATAAGGGGGAGGGGATGTGGAAACCCTCAAGGTCCAACTTGAGTTTTCCTAGCTTCAGGTCGACCAGTTGACCACACAGGTGGCTGAGCTCAAAGAGCCGTTGAACTCCAAAGATCAACAACTTGTTCAGGTAACTGAGGAGAGGAGTCGAATGGACTCGATAATTAAAAAGGCTCACTTGGACCTGCAGGTGAGCTACTCCTCAGGTCAAGCGGTAGGTTACGTAGAGGCAACTGAGGAGGTGCAAGAGGCCTTCACTCGACATCTCTCTACAATACGGCGAGAAGTGGTGGAGCAGTTCATCTTGAGCTCGGCCTTTCAGGATGTGAGCGTAATTATGTCAATTGATGATGCTTGCGAGGTATTCCATAAGGCCGTAAAGTAGCTTAAGTGCCTGGGCTATGCTTTTTGGCCTGATGACAAGAGTAAAATAAACCCTGCACTCAATGATAATCTACAACCTTACCTCAAATCCAAAAAGGGTGAGGTCAATAGGGCCGAGGAGAAGGACATCGCGACCAATGCACCCATTAAGCCCATGACTGAAGCTCAACAAAAGAAGGCTGAGGTTGATGTAAGGCTGGAGGAGTTGGCGAATGAGTTCACTTTCACTAAGGACCTTGTTGTCTAGCTGAGGGAGAAGCAGGTCGACATGGCGCAGTATGTGTTGTGCTAGACTGGTTTTATAAGTGACATCATGGGGCCTTCTTGACCACCCCAAGCCATTGTGCCACTCACGTCCGTGCTGCTGGAGCTCAACTTAGATTGGCCAGAAGGTGACCATGCTGGGTCCAACTAAAGTTAATGTTGGAGCTTGCTGCTTTTATCTTTCTTCTTCTTCTTCTTATTTTTCTTCTCTCTCTCTCTCTCTCTTTCTCTCTTTCGTAATAGAATTGTAATGAACTTTTTAATGAATGAAAGATCTTTTTCATATCTATTTTGTTGAATGAAATGAATTTCATGCCTCTTGTTGAATACAACTTTATTATCATGATAGTATAGGGAATATTTGACAACCTAGTCAGTTATCAAAAACTATTATTAAGAAAATCTAACAATGACGTCGTTGATTTTGCTTAATATTGACAGATGCATGGTTTTGCCAAAGCGTGTTTAGCAGTTTATTTTTCACAATTGTGTAGTTGATTCTCATTATTATACGGTTGACTTGTCAATCGAATATGAGGTCGATTATATAATTTTGGCTAAAAAATTAAGTTTGTAGCTGTAGCTATTTTGAGTTGACAACATGGTTGATTTTAGTTTGGCAGCGTGAAGCTGCATTTGCATCAACTGCAGGGTTGACTTAAAATTTGATTGGGCAATATGCAGCTGCTTCTTTGTCGACTACAAGGTCAACTCAAGAATTGAGTGGTACCATGAAGCTGCTTATTTGTTGATCACGGGGTCAACTTTGAACTTGAGTGGCAGCAAGGGGCTGCTTATTTGCTGACTATGGGGTTGGCTAAGAAGTTGGTGGCAACATAAAGCTACTTATTTGTCAACTACATGGACGACTAGGAACTTGGTAGCAGCATGAAGTTGCTTATTCGTTGACTATGGGATTAACTAAAGATGGTGCATGCTAGATATGGTTATGATAATGTTTGCAAATAGTAGCAATATTGCTGGAACTTTATTCATATATGAGAATATAAGGATGATTACAATACAATTTTAGATGTAGAATTTTCTCAAATTGATGGTGTTCCATGGGCGAGGGAGTTTGTCTCCACCTATATTAGCAAGTGTGTAGGCATTACGATTTAACACTTTTACAATGGTATAAGGTCTTTCCCATTTCGAGTTGAGCTTGCCAACATTCTTGGAGACTTCTACATTTTTGAGAATGAGGTCTCCAAACTTAAGACAGTGCAGCTTGACCCTTTTTTTATAATTCTCGATCATCCTTGACCTGTAGCGTTGCATAGTATTGTACGCTTCCTACCTATGCTCATCAATAATCTCTAGGTCGAGCTTTTTTTTTTATATGTTTCTTAGTGGGTAGAAGTGAATAACTCAAGCCGTGTGTTGAATGAGCTCAGAAGGGATGATGCCTCAGACCTATAGACCAAATTGTAAGAGCTAAGACTTGTGGCTGTTTGGGGAGTAGTCCTGTATACCCATAGCTAGTGTCTTGAATCTTGGCCTTCAAATAGTCGAGAATCATTTTGTTTGTTACCTCCATTTAGGTATTAGATTGGGGATTGTCCATTGAAGTAAAGTATTGAGTGATCCCCAAGGCTACACACTAACTTTTGGTATTCCTGCTCTGAAACTGAGTCCCATTATTTGAAATAAGGACTTTAGGTACGCCAAAACAGTAGATGATGTTTTTCTAGATAAAACTCTTGATGGTTACATCTGTTATCTTTGGAATAGCCTTTGTTTCGACTCATTTGGTAAAATATTCGACTACCATGATTATAAATTTTGCTAACCAGTTGACTTCGGCAGTGAGCCCAAAATATTAATTCCCTGCTGGTCAAACAGCCAAGAAATTTGGACATTGATCATGGGGGTGGCAGGTTGGTGTAGCAGGTTTGAATGGACTTGGCATGATGTACATTTCTGAGCAAAATCCATCAAGTCCTTCAACAATGTTGGCTAAAAGTATTCGTTCCTGATTATTTTGTGGGCAAGGGATTTTTCCTTGGAGTAGTTGCCACACATGCTTGCGTGGATATCTTGTAATACTTCAAGAGCTTAGTCGGGATCTAGTTACCTTGGGAGGGGTCCAGAGATCGACCTCTTATACAATTGATCATGCTCGTTGAGTGCAAACTTAGCAACTTGTCCTTGAAGGCATCAAGCCTCATTTCTGTCTTCAGAGACTGTGCCATGGCTCAAGTAGAGTTTGATTGGGTCTTGCCAAGAAAAAATATCTTCTCAATATTTGCTACTAGATTCTCCTTGAATGGTTGATTGATGGCCTATTAGCAACCAAAAATGTTATTTTCCTGTCTTTTATGCCCTTGGTTGAGCTTGCAAATTTTAACAAGGCATTCGCCCGCTTGTTCTTAGATCGAGGTACTTAGTTGAGGGTAAACCTTTTGAATAACTGCTGCAACTTTCTAACTTTCCCCAGGTACCGGCTCATCGTTAAGTCTTTAGCTTCAAAATTTCTATAAACCTATTCACTCACCAGCTGCAAGTCTATAATTGCAACTAGGTGTTTGACACCTCAATCGAGCGCCATTCTTATTTCAGCAAGAAGGGTTTCATATTCTGTCTCATTATTCACCACTGCATAGTTCAATTTTATTACAAAATCGTATTACTCTGCTGCTAGGGATCGGAGAGCTACTTCTACTCCCTTTTCAGATGTAGTCGATGATCTATCGATGTGCAAAGTCCAAACAAGAAGGACTTCATAATTTTTCTCTGGCAAGTCAACTCACTTAGTGATGAAGTTGGCCAGAACTTGTGCTTTGATGGCTATTCTTAGCTTGAAGGTAATGCCGAATTCTCCCAGCTTGATGGCCCATTTGGTTAGCTTTTCAGATGTGTCAGGCTTCGATAACACATGTTTCAACGGTTAGTTGATCAGCACTATAATGGCATGGGACTGGAAGTATGGACGCAGCTTTTGAGCCGCAATAACAAGTGCTAAGGCAAATTTCTTGATCTCTAAGTAATTATGCTCCGGTCATTGGAGTAACTTACTGCTATAATAGACTGGTTGATGGCTGCCATCTCTGGTCGAGACCAAAATTGAGCTGATAGATGCTTTAGAGACCAGCAAGTATATCTGAAGCACCTCTCCCAGTTCGAGTTTGGTGAGTATAGGGGGTGAGGACAAGTATTACTTCAACTCTACTAGCCCCTGATCATATTGTTCACTCTACTGAAAGCCTGACTTCTTGGCATTTTTGAGAATTTTGAAGAAAGGTAAACTTTTATTTGCTAATTTTGCAATGAATCTACCTAAGGTAATAATCCTTTTGACTAGCCTCTGGACGTCTTTGACTACTTGTGGAAGAGCGATGTCAAGAACAACTTGAATTTTCTGTAAGTTGGCCTCAATACCTAGCTAACTGACTAGTAGCCCAAAAATTTACCTTTGTGGACCCCAAACGTACACTTGTTCAGATTTAGCTTTAAACCAAATGCTCTCAAAATTGTAAAAGTATGATTGAGGCTGAGCAAGTGATCCTGGGCTTTTTTTATCTTTATAATCATGTTGTCAACGTACACTTCCATCGACTTGCCAATTTTATTTTTAAACATAAAGTTGACCAACCTTTGATAAGTTGCTCCATCATTTTTCAATCTAAAAGGTATGACCAAAAAGCAATAGATCCCATTGGAAACAACAAAGGAAGTTTTATCCATATTCTCGGGAGCCATGAAAATTTGATGGTAACCTTGAAACGCATCCGTCATGCTCAACAACTTACAGCCAAACATTGAGTCAACTAATAAATCTATTCAATGTAGGGGGTAAGGATCTTTAGGGCATGCTTTATTCAAATCTATAAAATTGTTACACATTCGCCATTGTCCCTCATTTTTTAGGATGAGTATAACATTACAAAGTCTAGAAGGATACTGAATTTCTACACTATAACCTACATTTATGAGTTTCCTAACCTATTTCTCGATGATCTGAGTCCTTTCGGCATTGAATGTCCTCATTTTTTATCTGATTGGCTTGTATGAGAAATCAACATTGAGGCGGTGCACGATCACACTGGAGTCAATTCCCTAGAGATCAAATGCTTTCCAAGCAAAGACGTCAATGTTTCTTCTTAGGAAATTGACCATAAGGCATTTTAGGTAGGGGCCCATGTCTATCCCGATGCGAGTTATCATTTCAGGATTTTCTTATTCTAGCTTAATAGTTTTAAATTCCCTGATGTGCTCCACTTGGGTATCCTCCAACCTTTTCTTCTTATTGGCTTAGATCTCCTCATGTTTTACTATAGAGATGTCTCCCAAGGTCTTCAATTGTGGTCGAGTCTTCTGCTCGCTTGACTCGATCGAGATGTTATAACATCTCTAAGCTTCCTTGATGTTGCACAACAATTTTTTTATACTTATTGGGATTGGAAATTTGATCTTCATGGCATGAAAATCATTAAAAGCTGATCGACCAATTATAACATTGTAAGCAAATGGGGCATTAATCACTAGATAGTTAACCATCAAAGTCCTTCTTTAGGATGCCTCCCTAAATGACGTCGATAAGTTGATAGATCATTTTGGAATAATTTTTCCTAAATCTGACCAGAGGGGTAAGCATAGGCTTGAACTTTAGCTGGCTTATATTCATTCTTTTGAGGGTGGAGAGGAAAATAATGTTAGCTGAGCTACCATTATTGACTAGGATTTTCCTCACTTCAAAGTTAGCAATTTGAATAGAGACTACCATAAGACAATCAACTTTGTGGTCGATATTCTTTCCCTCGAGGTGGACTAAGTTGCTATCAGTGAATGAAATGGGCTCTGCACTCATCGATAGGTGGAATGTTGTTTCGATGGGCAAGGTTTTAGTTAACTCTAGCCTCTACTAAGTTTGTCTTCTAGCTGACTTTGAGTCCCCCTAGTGGCACCTCCCACGATCATGTTAATCACTCCTTGAATGGGCGGGCGATCTTCATGGGTGAGTTTCTTTCTTTTATCCTTTCTTCTAGAGCTAATCGACCTTTCTCTACGGGGAGTCTGATCGATTTTACCCCCTTCGACCTACGTATCCATGACTATATATCTCTTGAGATAGCCTTATCTGATGAGCCTCTCAATCTCATCCTGGAGGTTGAAGCATTTGCCAGTGTCATGCCTCTTCTGTTTGTGGAAGTGGCAGTACTTCTTTAATTTTTTCATCACGTCAATCTCCATTAGTTTCCTCAATTTTTTAAGGAGATTGTCATGTTGAACGGCATACAAGACCTCACTCCTCAGAATGTTCAATGGTGTGTAGTCGTGAAAATATTTTATTGGAGATTGACCTCTTTCTCTGTATTTTTGGTTATCTCTCTTGCTCTTCTTTTTGTTGACCTCAGAGGATCCAAACTTAAGTTTGTTCATCTCCTTCTGGGTCATGTACCTTTCCGCCAGGTCGAGTAGTTTCTCCATTGACCTTGGGAGCTCATGTACCAATGCATTGGCGCATTCTTTATGTTTGAGTCCCAAGAACAGCACATCGATCAGGAACTCGATCATAGGGTTATCTATTTTGAGAACCTTCATGTTGAACCCCATGAAGAAGTCATGGAGGGACTCGTCTTTGTTCTGCTTGGTAGTATAGAGGTGGGTATGGGGGAGTTTCGCTTTCTCTGGCTAGTGAATTGGTTCAAAAACTTATCATAAAGCTAATCATTGGAGTATATCGATGAGGGCTCTAGCTTTGCAAACTAATCGAGTGCAATGCCCTGGAACATGGTCACCAACATCTTTGCATGGATATACTTATTGTATCCATGCAGTTGCATCATATGCTCGAACTGCATCAAGTGTTCATTAGGATTTATCGAGCTGTTGTATCTCGATAGTTCGATCAGAACTTTAGCATCAACAGCAATGCGCTCATCGATAATCTCCTAGATGAATGGGGAGTTTTTCTCTCAATGAGACCTCTGGGTGCCCTCCGGATTAAGCGCTCTCTTAGTGTTTCTCCTTGAGATCTTATCAAGGCGTTTATTTAATTGTTGAACTTAATGGGAAACATTTTCTAATTTCTCTTGATCAGCTTAGGTGGTATTTTGATCTAAATAAGGCTTCATGCGCTCAGCCCTATCACATTTTGGGGCTCAATTAGGTCAAACATAGTGATCAACGAAGTCAGCAATTTCCTACCTTAGTTCGATCGCCCCTTCTATCTTTGGGGGCATCTGGGACTGGCTTCATGCCTAGTTGGTGGCCACCTGGACCCTTGGCGATCATGGCTGTCCTTGGGGGACCTTTCTTTTGGTGGAGACGATTGCAGGGTGGCATTGCTAGCCGAGACTGGCACAATAGTATGTCTGTTTAACGCGGCAGAAAGCTAGGCTAAAATTCGAGCAGAGATTTGCTTGCTTATTAATTGTGTCAACTAGGACATAGTCAATGTCACAACTTGCTCCTAGGGGGCGCTAAGGCTTGGAGCGTGTGAACTTTGTTAGGGTAGAGGGGGAGGTGGAGATGCAGACCTCTTGTTCTCCTTTCTTTCATATGCGGCTTTACGTGTGTTCTCTATTTTTTCGTTACAATCTCAAGTTTCTCATAGATAGCGCCAAAATGATGAGGTTGAAAGTTGTTTATAGTAAAAAAAGTGGTGTTTGGGCTAACTAGACCAAGGAGGTCAATGATCCAATAATGATATTTCTTAAGGTCTGAGATCTGTAATAATAGCAAACGTTAAACTAGACGAGGTGCCCTCGGCAAAGGCACTCTGATGCTCAAGTTAGTTCTAGTTGAAAGAAGATAATCGAATAGAAGATTAGGAGCTTATAGTATATTTGAAATTACCTAGAGTGTGGCTGTCAACGTGGTATTTATAATTTTCTCCTAGTGTATAATATGTCAAAAGTGCCCTATCAGGTGTAGAGGACTCTTGTCGTTGCCTGGGGGATACTGGTCATTTCCAATCCTGGTACTATTTTAGGTGGCATCATCTCCTACTTTTTAGGGTGAACAGTACTGTAGGTAGACGTGTCCCTGCCAAAGTTGTTGGCATAGGCTATACCTAGTGGCACATGCCATTTATGCAAAGATGTGCTGCTTGTCAGAACATTAAATACGGCCAAGATATGAGCCAGTGCCAAAGTGAGTCCTTTGGTTAATAATGGTCGAATAGATATGGCGGTCAACCAGAGAAATGGTTGAACAAGCTAAGTGGCTTGAAGCTTCTCGTTGTATGCGGTTGAGAACAATCCGATCAACTAGATAGTTGTAGTCAAGTGATTCGGCCCAACTAGGTCTAGAAGTGATGTTAGACTGTGCATGTTAAATGGGCTTGGGCCCGTTGGACTACCCCATTTCAATAATATTTATTATCTCGTTAAGAGTTAAGAATTAGCGGTTCTTAATTGTGACATCGCTATGTTAAGGTTCCAACCAAACTTGCGTGCAATTCGCTAACTTGTATGCAATATTTTTTTACTAGCGTAATTCATACTTTATCAACATAATGTCCATTAACTCTTTAAGAGTACGATTGCTATATTTAGAAACACTTATCTATAAATTGAAGTTTGATAAATAATGTCAAATTTTGAATAAAAAATTTGAAACGATGTTTTGTTCTCTCCATCTCTATTACTACAGATAATTTTTATTTATTTGATGAATTAACGCTTAACATCAATTTTATAGCATTTAAATGACTCCAAGGCATTATATTTGCTTACTAGGAAATATATATAATAGTATTTTTATGTGCTATCATCAACACTAGTAATGAAATATTTTTTTAAATCTCTAATTTGCGTAGGTTTGAAATCACAAATTTCATTATGAATTAATTTTGAAAGTCGCATGTTTCTTTTTGAGGGTAAATTGCCATGGACCTCTATGTAATGGTCGAAATTGGTACAAAATTCCTATGTGAAAGAAAATATACAAACAACTAATTTGTATTTTTGAAAATTATGTAATAAATAGTCCTGAAAGTATCTGTGTAACTCATGTGTGGGTGTGTGTAATTGGGTGTAGATTTTTGTATAAAAAGATGATTATACCCTTACTTATAAGTCGTTGGATTTTTTTAAGATATCGACGGTCCAGATTAAATCCTAGTATATTTTTTTGAAAAAATATTAAAAAATATGGATAGTATATTATTATATATATTATAATACATATGTGTAATATATATAATTTAATATATATATATATATATATAATATTTTATATTTATCTCCCCCGATGGGCCGTCGGTAGCTTGGTAGCCATATGGCCATAGCGGTCAGTGGTCAGATAAGATGGTCAGATCCGACCAGTATGCACAATTGCCATGGTAGCCTTTAGGGTTTGGGGATGGAGCATGAGGGGGTGCGGAGGGGTTTATGTTTTATATATGTATATATATGTTTTAGATAAATTTATATATGTGTATGTATATTATATGTATATAAGTATAAATAAAAAATATTATAAATAATATATAAATTTGAAATGAATAAAAGAAAATTTGTGTATATATTATATAAACAAATAAAAAGATATATATATATATATATGTATTATTTATATATAAATTTATATATGCGTATATATTTTATATAAAACTACAAATAAAAATTTTATTGTATATATGTATTCATGAATTTATAAATAAGAAATATATTATTTATCCTTATAAATATTGAATATTATTCAATTTGGATCAAATAAAAAATGTATACATAAATTTATATATATATGTATAAATAAAAATATATATGTATATTTATACATGAATTTATAAATAAAAAATATATTATATATTCTTTTTATAAATTTTAAATATTATTTAATATATTGTATATATTATATGTTAAAAATAAGTTATATATATTATTTTATAAAAATATATTATATATCTTTTTATAAATATTAAATATTATTTAATTTAGAATGGATAAAAAAATAATTAAAAATTGTTAAAAATAATAAGTAAAATAAAAATAAAAGTGATGTAAATTTTAATTTCACTTAAAGGTAATTTTGTCTTTTTAATACTAATGGGCATCAATGAAGAGGAGTGGGGATGGTGAGCGTAATTTTAACAAACATAAAGAACTTTTCTGTATATTTTCTTTTGATAGAGGATATTATGCCCATTTTACATATCATATGAGGTAAATTGTAATTAACCCTTCTTTTTGACTAAAGAATTGGCGTTTTAGCTAGCTTTGCCTCTATATAAATCTCTTATTTATGATGAGAATTAATCTTAAATGAAGACAATAAACTTAAACTTACTAATTTTCATAGTGTTGAATTAAGATGCCGTTATGACATATCATAGATTTGGACGCTCAATCATACACATAAGTAGATATAATTTTATTGCTTCAATATTTTGAATTATAGGTAGGGGGCAAATTGGTTCCAAACACATGGTTCCAACCCAATTCACTTTGGGATGGATTGGGTTTAAAATAATTTGATTGGGTTTGGGTTGGATTGGGTTTTAGTGAGTTGAATATGGGTTGAAATGGGTTTTAAATGTAAATAAGTTTAAAATGAGTTGAATATAGTTTCTAAATAATTCAACCCAATTTCACCCCCAAAATTATCCTTCCATTCTCTCATTTTTCCAAGATCATATCCCACTTTATTTTTATTTCTATAACACTCTAAAAATGAAAAAAAAAATAATGAATTGAAAATTAGATAAATCATATATCACCGATTAATCATTTACCATTTCTCCACCTCATTTAATTTTAAAATATTAATTTATTAACTTAATTCGAATGAATTAATTAAGTAACTTTTTACTTGAGATTATAATCTAAAAATTGATGATATCATTTTTTCACTTATAAACTCCAATTTTTTATAAAAAGTTTTAGCCAGTTAATTTTATAGTCCTCATATTATTTTCAACCTTGAAATATAAAAATAAATAATTTTTTTTTTTCAATTTTGACGAACTACCAAAATATAAATATGTAAATACAATAAATTTGTTGTCTAGTCGTAGTATGTGAGGGGACAGACTGAGGTCGTCCATTTCATTTCCTTTGCCTCTATATGAAGCAAGGGCCCGACTTTATTTTCATTTTTAGTTATAATATTTTCAAAAATTAAAAAATTAACTATATTTCAATATTTTTTGAGTATTTTATTTAAAAATAATAATTTAGGTAGATATGAGAGTGTAAATTTAAATGTTTTGTATTTTTTATTCTTAAAAAAGATATATTTTTCAAGATATATGCATATTTCAATTGTTTTAAATTGATAGTAATATTTTTATGTCGAATTGAATTTGGATTTAATCGTTGCAAATATTTACTAAATATAAAAAGTAAAAAAAAAAAAATGAATATGATTAGTATAGTAAACATTTTGTTGGGTACAATGTTAATATTTTGTACTAAAAATTTAAAATATTTTAAATAGTTATATTTTATTCATTTAGCAAGATTATTATTTTGTATTAAAAGAAAAAATATAAATATTATAAAATAATGTAAATTATGCGTTTACATAAGTTGATTTGATTTTATGTGATTAACAAGGATTTGATAATAATTAATTAATATATGTTAAATAAAGATAAAAAGATTATAGTTTAATAAAATAATACACAATGTATTTAGTAAAAAGTTTATATTTTTTTTTTCCTTTTTTCTATTGATCCACCCAAATCCGACCCAACCCATTTTCAACCCAATTCATTTTCAACCCATAAATATAAATCCATTTTGAGTTCAACCCATTTTGAACCTGACCCATAATGAATCAACCCACTCGTTTGCCACTACTAATTACAAGTAATACATTCTTCTCAATAGCACATTTGCCACTACTAATTACAAGTAATACATTCTTCTCAATAGCACATTGGCTAAGTACCTGTTGACTATGAACAGCCCACTTTTAGTGAGTACAAATTTATTCGACTCAATTACTAGCTTGAACCCGCTCTTGATCAACAATTGACCTCATATCAAATTCTTTTGGATACTAGTACATTGACTAAGGTTAGCTCCTTATTCGAGGTTATCTTCAATACTAGTTTACCCAATCCAACAATGTTCAATATTGATGAGTTGTCCATGAATAAACTCATTCATTGATTGAAATATAAGGGACAAACTACGATCCTCTCAAATTATCCAATATGATCCTCTCAAGTTATTCAGTAAGTTGAGAGATTAAGATGTCACATATCAATTGATATATTTTTTTTAATATTCAATTATGTATACATGATTTTGATTGTCAAAAGTTAGCAATTACTACAATTATACATATATATATATATTTGTTTTATAATAAAAGTTTGAGATATATTAAAAATCAATTGAAGGTTTACAAGTCGAGTGTATGAGCAAAATTTAAATAAGGAAGTACTTACTTCCTTTCCTATAATTACTACAATTATAGTTATTCCCCCTGAATTTCTTAGCCTTACTCCTTTCCCTGCCATTGCTAGGATACTTTAATCCTCTTCTTGTTAGTACTAATTGGTATTTGGCTCCACCAGACTGGCCTTAGTCTCTATGAATAACTTTAGGTAGTTCTTCAAACTGTGTACAAAAGTGAAAGTTTCTCGAACAAAGCTAGTACCTAATAGATTCACTAAATTTTATGCTCCTGCATATAACTAGTGCAGACCAATGTTTAGCTTCTGAACTTGATCGTCACTGTTTCGCAGTCAAACATTTTCAAGTTCATAACTCTTTCGATTATGAATTTCTTCAAGTCAGCGTTCTTTGGTTTGCATTAATCATTTTTGAGGCTTCCAAGAGTATGAAGTAGATTTGACTAAATTACGCACATTGCACAATTAATTATTAACTAGGTCATTGAGTGTGTAATTTTTGCACAAGAAGCCACCATGGCTCCACAAAATGGAAGTTTTTCTCTTCTGAAAATCTGTTTAAATTCTTTTCAGTTATGGTAAGAGTACCCTCTTTTAAGAGCCTTGGTAGATTCAAAGTACGTAGTAAGGTGAAATATCTTTTTGTTGCTCTCTTTAAATCTGCAACAATTTTTTTGGTTTCTTCGCATAAGCAAGGACTGGAGGAACAATTGATGATTATGGTGTCATTAGCTAAAACCACATTGAAACTTACATTTTATAATTATATATATCATGTAAATATACGTGATGCACAGTTAAACTAAGGCATCAATAAAAGAATAGAATTTGCCCAAGACAATAATTTCTTAATTTGCTGAATTCCCTATTTTTCAGTGTGCAGTGCCAGCTCCGTGTGGGCTCAAGACTATCTCCGGCTTGGGCCTTTATATTACACTACTCATCACATCACCCCCCAAAATTTAGATCAAAGAATTTTGAACTAAGTATTAGAGGTCCAAACTGGGCATGGTCCGAGCTGTTTAGTGCTTAACATGAGCAGGGGTCGAGCTTCCTAACGTCTTGTTTGGACCTTAGACCAACTAATTGTTGTAATTGGCATAATTAGTATAAGTAATTGTTAATTAACTTTGGATGGATGCCAATTATGATTGGAATCCAAATATTAATTGAGGTGGTGCAATAAAGGAAGGAATTGATTAAGTATTTCTTGTTGAATTGTTCCACATGGAATGTTTGAAAAAGTGGAGACTTAATTGGATATTATAAAATCAAGTGGAGGAGTTGAATGGTTATTCCAACCCTTCACTTGTCCCACATTGGTTTTATAAACTAGTGTGGACTAGTTTATATTGAACTCAAGTAAGAATGATTGATAAAGTGTTCTTTAAGGTGTTCATATGAGTGGAGCACGCGCGCGCCGAGTTAGGGTTGGGGTTAGGGTCTGGGGCGAATGTCTCAGTCTCAGTCTTATCTTTTGGAACAAATTTGATCTGAATTTTGAACTTAACTTGGATAATCGGATAAAGGCTAACTCGATCAAGACCCATTGGATTAATCTAATATTATCAGACTAAATCAAATCTTTGAAGATTAAGATGAGATTTGGCCGGATTGACAGAGATTAAGCGGGATTTGGCAGAAGGACGTGGGACACATGGGGTGATACTGGTGGACATGTGTGGCAGAATATTATTGGCTGGGTGACGTGTTAGAGGCCATTAATTGGCGGACTCTAACTTATCCCGCCTATAAATAGACTACCTCTGGCAGTCCTTAAACACACTGCATTGGTCTCTTAACACGCTTAAGCATCCGATTTCTGCCCACTTTCTTGCTCTCTTTCAAGAATCCTTCCCTTCTCCTCTCAAAAATATTTCCTGTTCCGAATTTAGATATATACGACTATCTCATTCTTATTTGGTGACTGAGTACTATTCGAGGTGAATGAGACGAAGTGCACCTAATCGTTCTAGACCATCTCATCCTGTAAGGAGTTGTGTTGTACCCGTTGCACTGGTGAGTCAGGCTGCTCGTTTCTTCAAGGCAAACAGAATTTCTCTGTGATTTGATTGTTCGATTGATTCTGTTATGATACAGAATCCTGAAGATAAGATTTCTTTTAAATTTTGATATTTATATTAGATAAAACTGACATCATATTTTATTATTTTATTGTCTCGCTTGATGTATGAATTTTGGCTTTTCCTGGACTCATATCTAATTAAATACTTGCTAAAATTTTGATTTGCCTTAAATTTGGCATATATATATATATATATATTTGAACACGCATACTGTATGTTTAATTTTGACGATGCATGTTAAATCTGATATCGTATACTTGATTTGAATCTCATATTGACAAAAACGCACGTACTGACTCATTTGTGATTATCTGTTCTAATTCCTAATAATCTGATTTGCATATTTATTTGCATGTTGGTATATCCTGCTGCGAATTTATTTTACAACAATCTTGAAGAAATGATATTTTTTTTTCATGCATTTTTATCTGCTAAAATTTTGATTAGATATCCTGTCTAGGAATCTTGCATGATATTTCTAAGTAGATAACCTATTTAGGAAATTCAGCCTAGATATTCTGCTTTAGGATTTATTTTGTAATCAATCATGGCTGCAAGTTCTAGTGCTATTGGTGAAGTTGTGTCAGCAAAAGTTGACCTTTCCGGCCTTTCAAAAAAGTTCTGGGGTCAGTTTTTTAAGTGTTGGCAACAACGCATGAAAATCTAGCTAATGATGAAAGGTCTTCTTCTGTTGATTCAGTTGACCATGCCAGAACCAACTGAAACTGATCCTAAAATTAAAGAAATAGCCGATTGGAAAATGAAGGATCAGATTGTTCGAGGGGTGATTCTGTCAGCTTTGTCTGATACAATCGTTGATGTGTAGTGTTCTGATTCCTATTCGGCTAAGTTTTTATGGCACAAATTGGATAGGAAATACAATACTGAAGAGCAAGGGCTCGAAAAGTATTTAGTTTCCAAATTCCTGAAGTTTCAGATGGTTGAGGGCAGGTCTGTGTCTGAACAGACACATAAACTGATCAATCTAGAGCATTCCCTAACTGATGCTGAGATGAAACTCCCTGAGAAATTTATGGTGATGTCAATTGTCAATAAGTTCC
>JACGDI010005295.1:440804-482105 GCA_014898725.1 Jacaranda copaia
CTGGCAGTCCTTAAACACACTGCATTGGTCTCTCAGCACGCTTAAGCATCCAACTTTTGCCCACTTTCTTGCTTTCTTTCAAAAATCCTTCCCTTCTCCTCTTAAAAATATTTCCTGTTCTGAATTTAGATATATATGACTATCTCATTCTTATTTGGCTACTGAGTACTGTTCGAGGTGAACAAGACAAAGTGCACCTAATCGTTTTGGACCATCTCATCCTGTAAGGAGTTGCGTTGTACCCGTTGCACTGGTGAGTCGGACCGCTCATTTTTTCAAGGCAAACAAAATTTCTCTATGATTTGGTTGTTCAATTGATTCTATTACGATACAGAATCTTGAAGATAAGTTTTCTTTTAAATTCTAATATTTATATTAGATAAAACTGACAACATGATTTATTGTTTTATTGCCTCAGTTGATGTATGAATTTTGGCCTTTCTTGGACTCATATCTGATTAAATAATTGATAAAATTCTGATTTGCCTTGAATTTGATATATATATATATATATATATTTGAACACGCATGCTGTATGTTTAATTCTGATGACGCATGTTAAATCTGATATCGTATGCTTAATTTGAATCTCATATTGATAAAAACGCATATACTGACTCAATTGTGATTATCTGTTCTAATTCCTGATAATTTAATTTGCATATTTATTTGTATATTGGTATATCCTGCTGCGAATTTGTTTTACAACACTGATCACACGTGTTCGTGTATTTGAAGGTGGCAGAGCGTAAGCCTTTGGTTTAGCTGGGATAATAGACTAACACCACATCATTACCCTCCCTCAAATCAAGTCCAGATGACATGAAATTTGGATTAAATAGTGTAGGTCCGAGCGCTGCCTTAGAGGTAAACTCATTTTTGATGAAAACCAATCTGAGTTGAGGAATCATTGGAGTTCTGCTTGGACTGATATGAAAATTAGTGATTTAAGAAATTTATGCAAGTTGAAAAAAGGATGTTTGATTACTAGTTTTGATAAAAGCCCATCCGAGCTGGAAACTGGACTATAGCGGTTCATCTGAGCTGGACTTATTCAGGACTTCTTTTGATAGTAACTGGATTTATTTGAGTCTTTTGGTGATATCAGCTTGTCCGAGTTGAGCTCATTCGGGTATTTTTGTCATAGCAGCTTATTCGAGTTGGAAACTGGATCATTCAAGTCTTTTGGTGGTAGCTAATTTGAGCCTTTGGAACTCATGCCAAGCTCATTTTGAATTTTGGAACTCATTCGAGTTTTTATTGACATGTTTCATCAAGCTCATTTGAGCCCTTTGCTTGGAACTCATTCGAGTTTTTATTTGACAAAGCTTGTTCGAGCCTTTCGCATGGAATATATTTGAGTTTTTTTGTTATCAAGCTCATTCGAGTCTTCTGCATGGAACTCATTTGAGTTTTTTTTTTGGCACCTAGCTCATTTGAGTTTTTTGCGAATTGAACTCATTCGAACTTTAGAACTCATTCGAACTTCTTAGAACTCATTTGAGTTTTTTCACACAGAACTCATTCGAGCTTCTTTTGTTTTTCTGAGCTCATTGGAGCTTTGATCATGGCCCATAGGCAATGCCAAGTCTGATTTCATCTTCTAGATCAGGAGCACATATCAGAAAATTACGAAACAAGGCGACTAGACCAGTAGAGAGCATATTTTCCTCGCTCATAGCATTGGAACTTACTGATAATATCTCATCTAATGGATTACAGTTGCGGTTTGTGCTTTCCGCCTTAGTGCTCATATCACTTTCATTACTGAACAACTAGCCCAAATCCAGAACATGTTTTCTTACTTCACCTAAGCCGAATTTAACACAGAGTTTATTGCAAGGATGTTGGCTCTAGAATTTCTGACAGAACTTCACTTGCAAATTTCAAATGTTCCACCGTAAGCATGGATTATGTAAATCTTAACGGGAAGGAAGATCCCTTTGGGTTCTGCAACAGAGACTTTTCCTCCATTGAAGATGACCAAGCCTCAACAACCTATCTCAGCAACTTAAAGACCGAACATTAGCTGCTATAATGTTCAATTCACATAATTCATGTACGGTGCAACGGGTAATATGAATGATGTGGCCCCCCATTTTCAATCTCTTCGTAATCTCTTATATCTTCATCTTCAGTTTATGCATGGTAGATATCCCACTTTACACCGTTGCCATATATTTTACATAATCAAGTTACAGCATCAAGGGCCACAAGTGTTGCTTCCAATTTCTTCTCAATGGAAACAGGGCATCTTGCCAAAGTTGAATGACTAGCAGCTGAGCAGCTAAGCAAATTCGAAAGCAACAAGGTATTTTGTATAGCCTGATTTTTCACGAACTTGGGTAAGATTCTCTCTCCGAAGTTTGGGATGTTTGGAAGGCAGCCATCCACTGTTAAGGCCTCAAGAAAGCCTCCAAAATTCTGTTGCAGGTCTTATCAGTGGCAAAAGCATTATACACACAAAGCATATTATCAATAAAATGTTCAATGAGAGAAAAGTGATCAGGCGTCTAGAAAAGTAGGGAAACATCAGGTTTGTTTTTCCCAGAGTCAAACAAATAATACTATAGCAATACAATTTAGAAACATAATCCTTGATACCTAACACATAATCTGAATTGCACCTCATTGAAATGCAATATCAAGCACATGTAATTTAATTATGACTAATGACAATAATCTTTAGCTCAAACATAATGTAACTCCTTAAGTTGTCGAAGATTAGAGAACTTGGATAAATGGCATTCATTTATGTAGGTTCTCAAAAGTTAAAGGACTAAGATATTTGATAGTCATCATCCACTAATAGCAATTTTACTCAAACTATAGTTTCCATATTTAGAAATAGAAGTAAAAAGGACACAAATTTTGATATAAATTGCAAAGTAACATGCTTGGAGATTTTCGGTTGTTTTAGTGTGTGTGTGTGAATATCAAACGTAAACAAGATTCAAAACTACCACAAACTGCATATTCTCAACCTTGTGGTTTGTCCTTTGGTCATTTTTCATTTCCTTTCCTTATTCCCTCTTCACACTACAATTCGGAAAACCAAACACTGCTCGGGTGCCAAAAAAAAAAAAGGAATAAGCATCGGACCAAATGACAAGGTGATCCCTCGTGCGTCAATTATCCAGAATTTGCCAAAACTCGGTTCAAACAGTATTCAAGAGATTCTCAATCAAAACTTCAAGTAGCAGGGCCTCATTTTGAGGTCACATTTTTTGTTAACAATGACACATCATCAATAAAAAACCCATGACGCACTGTGCAGTCCTAAATGCTCAGCCTACTGTCAAGTAAATATTTTAGGGAAGGCTGCAATACAAGAGGAAAAAGAAATTGATCATACAAAAACTACCAGGCTACAAATATCTATTGCCATATTTCCAATCATGAACAATATCATCATTTAAATAGGTTTTAAAACTTTTAAGCTTGTTCTGAAGCTTGACTGTGAACTTGAACGGGGGTGTTTATTTTAGATGGACAACTGAGTGAACCCCCAAGAATCACTCTTACTATGAATTAAACAGATACAAATAGCTAACTCGAAAACATAGGGGTGTTGAGAATCCAGTAAGGCTGAGAAGTCAAATCATCAAATCTGAAATCTTATTATGTACCATAACTAAAAAGAAAGATTGATTCCTCATTCAGTTTTTTGCTTTCTGGAAATTTCCATAATCAGTTCACTTTAAACATTATAGAATAATGTTATAAAATAAATTCGTACTCTAAAATCATTAACTTATTGTTGTTACATTCGTTCCAATGACAGTTGGAAATGAAACTCCAACATTACATTAAAAACTAGAAAGTATTAAAAACTTTCAGAATGATTATTCTATCATGTCATACACTGAAAAATAAATTATTTACTTGTACTCTTAATGATAGCATAATTTTCAAGAATTCCGCAACAACAAATGATTAGTAGACAAAGCACATTCTATAAATAAATTCAAATGAAACCCAAATATATGGACAAATCCAAGAATAGGTGAGCATCTTTAGTAATTCACAACTATACCACTTCAACTGCGACCCAGCGGGCTCTCAATTGATTACTAATTTTTTTGCATTGGGGGTATACGATTATGATATCTGTATAGTATGTGTAGTAGATATATGTTTTATGCATGCATAGTATATGTGTATTTGATAGTAAAATATATGAAACTATAGAAAGCCTTGGAGGGCCCAACGCCCCACTTAGTCATGACAAATAAACCCAAAACTTCTAGAATGCGTCACTTATTTGCTTCCTAAGGCTTGATTTTCTTCTCTCCCTGAGAGCTTAAAATTGAAATGTGCAGGGCAAGAATTGAACTAGGAAATTACCTCGCGCTAGTGTTGATGGATTTTCAAAAAAAAATAAAAAAATTTCTCCTAAAGTTTGTCTATATTTAAAGAAACCTCTTTGAAATTTATTCCATTTATAGTAACTTTCCTTGAGATGAACTATTTCTATTACGACAAAAATTTGAAGTGATCTAATATTAATGAGTGCTTTCAAATTAACTTAATTAAAATTATTTTTAATTAAAAATCAATCACATATTATTATATTTGATTTTCTCTATCACGTTTATAATCTATTTTGAAATATTAATATTCATGACAATATCATTACTACTACCGTATAAACAATCAGCTATTTATGTCTAAGAACCATAGTTTGTTAGAGTTATGTTGAAATTTTTAGATTTGGCAACATACATGATGCTTGCTAGTACGAAGAAGAGAGATTATAATGACCCAAATCTATATCTAAATCTAGATCTAGATGTTGTGTCATGGACTTGAATTTGGATTTGGTCATCCAACTTGATTAATCTATATATAAATATAAATATCATGTCATGGACTTGAATTAGGATTTGATCATCTAGCATCGTTTATAGTTAGAAGCGACCTTAGATGTTTAGAATATTTACTATTTTATTAGGATAAAACATCTTGGGTCTAATAGTGGAAAATTTTTTTAAGGAATATGATTCAAATGTGAGAAAATTTTTAGTAGGTCACTATAATTTCAACAAACTTGAAGGAAAGGCAGTGTACTTTTAACCAATGGTCAAAGATCCATAAGGAATATTAGGATTTTTAAACGGACGATAGCGTCAAGAAGTATAGGTATAAGTTTGGGAACTGAAAGAAGTCTACTTGCATTTAAATCAAAAACCTTGTGAGACATTTGTGATTATCTCAAATATTTATCGTGTTCATAATTTGTACAAAACGTTAGTTTTAGTGCAATTTAAAAATAATTAATATTAATTAATATATAACAACTGATTTGTGCGACAAAATATACGAAAAGAAGAGACAAAATAATTTTATTTCATTGATACTTCACAATAAAATTTGAGATATTAAAATATTACTTTAATCTTTTTCTCGAATTTTTAGGAACAAAATTTTTTTTCAATGATCCTCTATGTTTAAGATAATTCATGGAAAAATTAATTTTTTCGTCCTTTAAGTTTACTTGATTTTTAATTTTGTTCTATAATTTACACAATTAAAAAGTTAGAATTTGCACTCTTAGTCTGATTGTTGCTAGAATAGAAAATTTTGGTTGAAAATTTGATGTGGCACACCAGAGTGATTTGAAATTGGGGAATTTGTTGACTAGAACATTTGATATGTCTTGTTGGCATTTTACATTCTTTTTTTGCTTTGCTGACTTTATATTATACATACATATATTCATATATACACACATATTATACAAACATATATATAAACACTTATATTTATATAAATAAATATTGTTATAAATATATAATATTTTATTATGCAAACTAATATATACACACACATATTTATGTATATTATATTATACACACATATATACATATATATACATCCTCTTCAACACCCCCATCCCTATCGCTGGACCACCCTGTCCCCAACCCCCCTACCATTGGATACACCACCCCTAAGAACCTAGCTACCATGGCCAGCGAGTGGCCATCATAGCCGCCTAGCTAGAGGTGAGCTGCGCACTTGGAAGCTTGGCTGCAATGGCTAAAGGCCGCTTGGCCAGATCGGGCCAATCTAACTAGGGAGTTGTCATGGCTAGCCGAGTTGGCCATGGGTTGGGGGTCGGGGGGAAATTTCTTTCTTTCTTTCTTTCTTTCTTTCTTTCTTTCTTTTTTTTGTTTCACTTTTGATTTATTTAATTCTTTATTTATGTATATAAACATGCCAACATGGCAAAAAGATTCCATTTAGATGCCAACAAAGCAAATTCCCTAATTTTAAAATATTTTAGTGTGCCATGTCAAATTTTTTGATAAAATTTTCTAATTTTAGTAACAATCGAACTAAATGTGCAAAATTTTTCACACTTATAGGACCAACATTTTAATAATATTTATGTAAATATAAATTATATACGTATGTACATACACATATACACATATATATATGTTCTCTTCGCAATCACCCAGTTGCCAAAGCTAGCCCGTGGCCATGGTGGCCACCTAGCCCGAGGCTAGCTCGGTGCTTGGAAGCTTGGTTACCATGGCTAGCTCACCAGGTGCCCAATCCTTGGAAGCTTAACTGCCATGGCCAGTCAAGTTGGCCATGGGTTGGGGATAGGGGCAAATTTCTCTCTCTCTCTCTCTCTCTCTCTCTCTCTCTCTTGATTTGTTTAATTCTTTATTTATATATATAAACATGCCAACATGGCAAAAAGATCCCATTTAGATGCCAACAAAGCAAAATCCCCAACTTCAATTTTTTTTGGCACGCCACTTTAGATTTTTTGACCAATTTTTTGAATTCTAGTGACAATTGGACTAAATGTGCAAATGTTTTCATCCTTATAGGACCAACTTTAATTGCATAAAATATAGGGCAAAATGAAAAAATCGGGTAAACTTATAGGATGAAAAAAAACTAAATTTTCTTTTTCTTCACTATCATTACCATCATATAAAACATTAGACAACTACTTATGTTTTAAAGAACTCACTTTCAGAAGTTAACTTAAAATTTTAGATTTAACAAGAAGCATGATGTTTGTAAGTATCGAGGACAAGAGATAATGACCTATATTTAAGTTAATGTGAACTCCCAAAAAGGTATAAATGCTTCAATTCCGCATTCAACGCGACAAATCAAATAAGAGAGAATTAGAAAAAAAGAAAAAGAGAAATTTTATTACTCTTGATTATATGTATAGAATGAATATATTGTGGGGTTATTTATAAGGAATTGAGATTGAAAGTTTGATCCTCTATGATAGTATCAATGTTCTTAAGGTGGAGCTACACAGGCATCTAGTACCTAGCTATTAGATTAGATATACAATTATTGAGCCTCTTGGGCCTTCAGAAACATTAATAATATATTGAGTTTGCAATGGGGCACATTACATAGCCTCTACTCCCATGTGAACTAAACTAATCAATCGGATGGTAGTACAAATTTTCTTCCTTTTAGGGGATGTTGTCAAGGCTTTGCATAGCTAATTAAGGAAAAAAATTCCTTCTCTCCTTTTAGTGCTGACTTTCTTACTTTTTTCCTCCAAACTTTGCACAGATTCATGATGATAAGAAACTAAATTGCATATCAGGTAGTAAACATGAGCCAATAGTGAGAGAAAGAGCATGGTGGGTGTGATCACAAGAACATGGCCATAAAGTTCTATCTTACCCAGTAGCCGCCATTACTTGGTCAAGGCATTATAGTTTCACCTAATGCAAACATCCCTCTTGCTGCTTATCTTCTTGCCCCTCCCCCCAACATATACAAAGCTACATTGATAGGATTTCGTTGATCCTTCTTTCGCAAAAGGAAAAGCTTAAAATTCTTTTCTTTTCAATAGGAATCAGGAGATTAGATTTAGTTGTAAGAAAAATATTTGGTAGAAACAACTTACCTCTTGGTTTTTGATCTCTTTTATCACTATGAATGCCCCCATAATACGGTAATAGGATGTATCTATTTATCTCTTCCTTGACTTAAATCAGTAGCAGATTTGGAAAAGGATCTTAGAGTGTTCAGAGTTAAGCTAGGAGGGTTTCTTAACACCTTTTTTTTTCTTCTTGTAGGAATTATTTTACAGAACTTGTCAAGTTAAGGGAAAAAGGGGGAACATGAAATACCTCAAATTTGTTATTCATAAATTAAAAATTATTATATCAATGAAATAAAGTATGGACCAAATAAATTAGGCTTAAATTAGTCTCAAATTAAAACAAGTAAGGTTTATTTGTGATTATTAGAAGTCAAGTTACTAAACCATACATAAAATAAAGGTCTAATTGATTGAAATCCTTGATCTTGGGGGATTAATACGTAAACACTGGAACATTAGGGGTGGAATTGAAAGTTTGGGATAAAACAAAAGTTGGTTGAAGCTTTGAGCGCCTAATTGAAGACAACTATAAAATTTTGAGGTCATTTTGCAATTTCTAAAAGTAACTTATCATAAAAGGTCCAACCCTGAACCCTTTCCAAGTCTCATCTACAAACCCCAGCTTAACCTATACTACTCACACCAAAGAATGAATGGGAAAGTATGAAAGTAACATTATAGATAGGTTGCACTTGACATGAGGAACAAACCTATCAAAAAACTTTGACAAAATTATTGGTAAACATGGGGATGCTGAAGCTTGGCGGCAGTAGTGGTGGGTTTTCTATACATGGTGGTTGCCACCTCAAATTTATTGAAAGAAATTGATAGGTTCAAAGAGGAGAATAATTTTATGAGTTTAATTTTAAGTTTTAACAGCCATTGACGAAGAAATTTACACAGTGGCTGATGGAGATGTTAGGGTAGTGATTCATGGTTTTTGCTCAATTAGTTTAGCTATAGGCGATGGATTTTAAAATTGATTAGGTACTTTTGTTCTAGGTGTCGAGATGCATTTGTTCATGGAGGCATTTCTCAACTATGGCAACAAATGACAACGGCAACGTGGCAAAGGTCCAACGGCAATACAGGCGTAGTGTACAATACTTGATTCTGGGTTCATCCAGGCCATTTACCAAGCTTGAATTTGGGCTTTGGATTGACCTACATTGAGTAAAACTCTTGAATTGAATTTTATTCGATTAATTCCTGAGTTATAATAAAATTATGTTGTGAAATTGTAAATTTAATGAGCTTAAGTTGAATTCAAGATTGATTAATGTCACTTTAGAAGTTGAGCCTATGACTTGAGCCTTTGGGATGCAGCATTTATGAAACAAAGTTTAAATAACCTTAATTTATGGTTAAAAATTTTAGGACAGATGAATGGATAGATCATGTCTGGAATAAGGACTTGATTGTTTATATATAGAGATTAATCGATGGTTTATTTCAAGGACTAAATTGCTTGACAAAATACCTATTAAGTTGACAAAATTTATACAGTCAAGGATGAGCAATATGTCAATGGTTGAACTTTGAGTCCTTTGACAAAATGACTAAGATAATTTGGTTTAAGAATATTTTGATTGGTACTACTGGATCACTTATTAAAATTAAAATTTGGATTTGTTGATGCTAAAAAAAGAGAGAAGAAAGAAAAAGGAAAACCTTAATTTATAATACATTTTAAATATATCATATTAGAATAATTAGGCTTGTTATTGTAATATAGCTAAGCCTAAATTAGAAATAGAGTGTGTGTTGAGTATCAAGCTGGAATTCAATTAACATAAGATTGCATAATAATAATTAGTTTATGAGATTTAAACTTACAAATACAAACTTGAAAAACTTACGATTATTAGCAAATCAAATTAAATCCGTCAAGGTATGTCAACTACAAAGAATGGAAATAGTTATTAGGATAATGTTGATTAGGCTTAAATCAGTAATTGAGTTTCAAATTTAGAATATAAGGTAGGTCTAAATGATATTATGATGAAAGATGAATGCTAATTGGGTGATAACTATTTTATGTTCCCTTTATCTCTACAAAACTTATTCTAAGTTAAGTATCAAAAGGTTTTAACCAAGGACCACCTAGATAAACATAACATGCTCATTTTGATTGTAGTGGGGCTTGCATCTGCTTTATTTCCTTATGAGAGGCATTTAGGCAATGACAGAGTTACATGCTAGTCTGCTTGAAATTATTAATATAGCTCCATATTGGGTAGGTTGTTAAACGCGTGTGGTTATGGTCTTTTCGAGGTTCCAAACTTTGTTCTAGAAGCTTCTAATGATTCTCTATGTTTTGAGTCTAGATTGTTTTTAAGGGAGTCGCCTTTGTCTCTTAGTGACAACTCCTCAAGTTATTGTGATTGGATTGGTCTTTCATTCAAGTCTTTCGAGCGGTTACATTCTCTGGCATTTTTTCTTTTTGTGACGAAAGCACCATGGTTTTCTGGTCTCTATTTCTTAGGATCATCTACTATCTTTTCTAGTTTCAAGGTGATCTTAGGGTCACTATTATAGGGTATTCACTTCACCTTTTGGGATTGTCCATTATCTTTCATGATTTTCTATGGGAGTTGTTGTTTCTTCGGTGTTGATGCATTTCTTATCTCAAATAAAAAACTTCTATAAAGTGGTTGGGTGCTTGTCTACTTTAGGTTTCTTGAACATCTTATGTCTCATGCATTATTGTGTGAAACTGAGTAAGAGTCCTGGACTGAGGTAGGAATCTTATGTACTACTTGGATGACAAGCTTCTGCAAACTTTCCCTTTTCTTATGCTTTTCGATGAATAAGTGGGTTGCAGCTTTAGGGTATCTCCAATTGGTCAAGCAGTTGTCC
The DNA here is from genome assembly GCA_014898725.1 of Jacaranda copaia. Classification (NCBI taxonomy): domain Eukaryota; kingdom Viridiplantae; phylum Streptophyta; class Magnoliopsida; order Lamiales; family Bignoniaceae; genus Jacaranda; species Jacaranda copaia. The sequence continues at coordinate 451,543 of JACGDI010005295.1, forward strand.
AGAAAGCTTTACACCAGTCTCTCTAACTTGGCAATAGTTTTTATAAAAAATTGGAAAAGTAGGATGAGGGCATTTGTTGTCATATAGTTGCAGGCACACCATATGGCCATCTAAGTATTTATTGGATTCTCCAATTCCATCAAACTCTAAAGGGTTGGTTATCTTGAGTTCACAATAGTGAGAATAGTGGCCAGCCACTAAGGGTTTGTCTGTTGATTAAGTTATATGGATGCCCCTTTCTCAAATTCAATCCTGGCATGAATAATTGGCCTTAGAAGAGGTGATGGCAGTGTTAACTCCTCTGCTACTCTAGGTGCTTAGGAGGAGGAGTCTCTATGAGTTTTGTTACCTATTGTATAGGGCTATCATTTTTATTACAGTCCACATTAGGTTGTCTCCGATTAATGCTGTGATAGCCTTCTGAGCAATGTGTAGGATAGTCCTTTTAGGATGTCGTGTTTTGCAACTTGACAACAAACTCCAATAGGCAATGTCCTGTAGTGCTCCATGCTATCACCTTTACTGTTACCCATGTTGAGGTTTCTTCTGCTAATGTCATTGGGATTTCCTGAGTGATATGTTGCATCGATCCTCTAGGGAGTGGAGCTTATTGCTTGGGTATTGCGTTTTTGGTTGGTGAATGTTGAATGTTGGCTACATTATCAGATGGGACTGTATTTTCAATAGGTTGTTCTTAATGTTCTCACCTTGCGGTATCACTTGGGCACTGGAATCTCAAGTGCTTGAACTCATCTATATCCTTAGCATTTTGTATGTCAGATTGGAGTTCCCACAAATGATACCAAGTTAATATTGCATGAAAATGGAGTTAGGGACATTTTTGAAAATCAATAAGATATGTTGGGCTTATGTTATTAGAACCCACTTGCATAGACTTAGGGATCGAGTTCACAAATGATAGCTTTGATGTTTTTTGGCTTCCTAAGTTAGTATTTATATTAGTTAAATTCTTGGTGGGCTTTGCCTTACTTTGGTTGGAGAGCATCTTGGTAAGTTTAAATTTTTGGGCTCATACGCCTTTTTCTTTTTTACTTTTTTATTTAATTAGGTTTTTTATTTTCTTTTTACATTTCTACTCTTAAGGTCTTATTTTACCACATTTCTACTTTACAAGTAATACAATACTTAATAGAGATTTAGAAAACATAAGTTAGAATTATAATAATCAAATTAACAATATAATTTTTTTTTAATTTTTTTCTTAGAATGCTATTTTTACAAATAAGTTTTTCAAAATATTTATAATTTATATAAATGGGAATGGCTATGAAAGTAGATATTTAGATACGAAAATATTTTTATTCAATAATTACTTTTGAAATGTAAGAGAACTTTTCAAAGGAACTATTAATTAGTCTTAATTGTTTTTAGGAACACATAAGTTCAATAAAAATATTCATAATTGTTAACAGTATAAGCATATCTACATTTTGACTCAATTAGGAATTGTGGCTTGAGTTAAAAAATAATAATATACATGAAATAAATACATCAGATTTTGTGTATTTGTCTGATCAAGCAAGTACATGAGTAAATGTCAACTTATCACCATTTTTTTTTTTGAGATAAAATAGTAAGATTTTATATATGAAACAATATGTCCAAAAATACATAATATCCATGTGATATGTCTAGAAACAAAGATAGAAAACTCATAAGTAACTCAACCTAATCTAATTTGAGCATTTGAAAAATCAACAAGATATTAAGAAGCAAACTGACACATGACATGTCTCCAATGTAGACTTGGAACCCTTGCCAAATAAAATCTGATTTTGCTAATATTAAATACACCAACAACATATCAATAACAAATCAAATAGTGGTGCCTCTACCTTCTTAGAAATAGATCGTAGCCAACTCTAAAAGTCATCCTCCAAAGTCCACCAAACCAAATGAGGAAAATTCACTATTGCCCAAACTTGTCTAGAGAAATGACAACTAAGAAAAAGATGGAATGATGATTCTTCAGCTTCACTGTAAAGAACACGTAAGTCATCATTCCAAATACCACATCTCATTGGGTTAGTACAAGTAGGAAGAACATCAAGACAAAGTCTCCAAACAAAAATCTCAACCTTAGGTGGTATTCAATGAGACCAAATTGATAATCAGGTTTTGAATAGCATTAGATGAACCTCTAGAAGCAAGCAACTATCATCTAAGACAGATTTGAGCCAAAAAATATGCACTCTTGATAGTAAATAAACCACATTTAGTATATGTCAAATCAAAGTACCAAAACTCTAAAGAGATTTCTAAGGGATAAAAAGAATAGCATTAGCATCTGAAGGTAATGATGAGGCAAAGATTCATTCACCATATGAAATTAAGAAATAAAATGAAACTTGCATCACCACACCCAAGGATCTAAATTCTGCCGTAATTAAAGAATTTAGGTTAATAGAAAGTACCTTGATAGATTTTCACAAAATCAAGTAAGAGTTCTTTCAATAGAAGCCTTTCTAGAGAGTTCTCCCTTTTCTTGGATTCTCCTTTCCACTCCTTTGGTTACCTAGGGCAGCAATTTTTGAGCTCAAAATGACCTTCAAAATGTGGCAAAATAGCAGCAATTTCATCCTCCTATGGATCAAGCTGATGTTGGATCTTCCTTGAATCAACACTTGAAGAACACTTCTTCAAAATGCACCATCTTGTTCACCAACAATGAGCACTCCAAGTGTAGTGCCTCCAAAGGTATCCACACACCTATCACACTCTAAACTCTCTATTCAAATGCTAGAAGAAGAATAGAGAGAAAGGAGGAAAGTGGAGATGATGTGAGGGAGTTTGGAAAAGAGAGGGAGTTGAAGAGAATCTAGCAGAGGTGGTTATTTTTCTAAATATATGAGATAAAATTTGAGAGGAAAAAAAGAAACATGGTGGATAACCAAATGGTGTAATTAGGGAGTATTCATAGAGTATGTTGGGAGCATCTAGAAGCTCTCTTCACATGCTTCTCACACCTTGCCAACTTGCATGCTTAGTTGGATTTTAATTTCCACCTATTAAAATCTAATTTTAATTAGAAAGTTAAAATGCCACGTAGATTCAAATGGACTCTTCTATTTTAATTTTTCCTCCAAAACTAGATTATCCAATTAATTAAATTAACTTCTTAATTTCATTAAATCAACAACTCTTTAAGTTTACTAGACTAATTAAATTGTCAAATGGCTCCAATTAAATTAACTCCTTAATTTAATTGGCTTAATTTAACTTCTTAAATTATTTAATTAATCTAACATTTTAAATTAATCAAGCTATTGTAACCAACTCTTAATTAGTCAATTTTGTCTCTTCCAAATTTGATGAATTAAATTATCTAACTCCTTAGATAATTTCTCCAATTTCCAATTAAAGTGTTCTAGGCTTTTGTGCGCGACTCTTAAAGTTCAGCAATTAATTTAGTGAATATCAAATATTCCAATTAGTTTAAACATTTTTAAACTAATTACTCTTTCTATTAATTTCTATTAATTGAAAAGTACCCAATTTCCATAGTCAATGTCTAGCAAAAGCCTATAGAGCCCAACCAATTGGATGAATTAATCTTTTGGGTAAACCTATTTCATTTAATTACCATGCAAATACGGTCCTTCTGATTTCTATCCCACTTGAGAAACTAAGGGCAAGATATTTGTTGGTTCCCTAATAGTCTCAATAACTATGTATCTATTTTTTATATTCGATTCCTAATCATGATCTCCACTTTGAAAAACTACTTTTTCAAATTGTCTTATTATCTTGCACAAGTATTTCTTGGAATAGATCATCATAGAATACAAAATAGATAAACTTGTTCTTCACAAACAAGCAAAATAGATTCCATCTTAGAACTCAACAACCTCCATACTTGGGTAGCTAGTGCTCACCCTAAGCCCCAAATGACCTGCTATATGATCAGGACAAAATTGATGCACAAGGACCTACATGACAAGTTTATCATGAATCCTCAAGTCAAATGACTAATTATATATACTATCGTAAGCTAGAGAATTTTTCACTATTGACATGCCACTCTGGCTACCTCATGGATTCTCTAAGTGAGTTTTTAGTGAACTTGTTCTTTAACAAACACCTATTATTATGCATCCATGTCTTACATAGATTGTCTATGAAATAGGGTAATATCTAACACCTTGGAGTATGTATCATTAGTGAAAGTCTATTTGAATCTTAGATGCCTAGTCTCTTAAGATTCTAAGATTCTATGAATTAGAATATTTAAAATCATGTCTATAGAGACTTGTTTCGTGATCACTATCATATGCGTGATCAAGTTCCCTAATCTTGTGTGATTTGGGTGCTTTAACAAAATGTATGTGAAGAATGTCATAAATGCATAAGATAAAGATGGCCATTTTGTGGAATATCATTCAATCAAGATTGTATCACAAAAGGAGTAATGATACACCCCAATCTAATTAGCTGTGGAGTACTATTTCAACAATCCTCCACTTGTCCTAAAGCCAATTCCTCATAGCCTTTAAGTTCATCTTCTCAGATGCTTTAAAGATCTTTTGCATTTAGGGTTATGGATAGTGGATTTGCTATATTCTCTTTCAAGGCAGCTCTCTCCCCTCGAATGTTACCTCTATCAATTATCTCATAGATTAAGTGATAACGCATTAATTATATATGGAACATTGATGAGATCTTTGCTCTATTGCTTGCACAATGGGTCCATTGTTGTCTTCAAAAGACAACTACTAGCTCTGCAATATTAGGCACTACATTCAACTTTTGGATGATTTTTTTTGTCCAAACACCTTCATTTGTAGTGGTTGATGCCGTAATGTATTCTGCCTTAGTAGTTATCGACCATGGTGTCTTGCTTGGAATTTTTCCAGCTTACTACAACGTTATAAAGGCAAAATAAAAATTCAAAGGTGTATTTAATGTCATCTTTATCAGATTGAAAAATAGAATCCAAAAACCCCTCAAGTTTCAATTCTCCATTACTATCTATCAAAAATAAATCCTTAGTTCTTCTTAAGCACTTTAGTTTTGTTTCTATGGTTTTCTAATGACTCTCACCAAGATTGGATTGGTAGTGACACGTAATAAGAGCAAAAGCTATGTCTAATCTTATACATGGCATAGCATACATTATATTTCTAATAGTGGAGGAATAAAGTATGTTGGACATTGTTTTTCTCTTGTCCTTGGTCATAGGGGCCATAGACTTGGATAGACGAATGCCATGTCGCATAGAAAGGTTTCCCTTATTAGATTTCTCTATATTGCACCTTGTTAGTATCTTATCTATGTATGTGGATTGGAAGAGCCCCAATATCTTCCTTGATTTATCTCTAGATATTTGTATTCTCAATATGTAAGATGGTTTTCTCAAATCATTCATGAAGAATTGTAAAGATAATCATACTTTAGTACACTAAATGCCTTTTTCTCATTCCTAATGAGAGGGATGTTATTGACATAAAGCATAATAAATTGTGTTGAAATCCCACTAGCTTTTTTGTACGCACATGGTTCATACACATTTGTGATGAAGCCAAACAATTTGACCATCTCATCAAAATGTACATTTCAACTTTGGGATGCTTACTTTAGTCTATAAATGGACCTTTGGAGTTTGCAAACCTTTTACTCACTCTTTTTTAATATAAAATCTTCTGGTTGCTCCATATAGATTTCCTTATCAATATTTACATTGAAAAAGACAGTCTTTACATCTATTTACTAGATTTAATAGTTGTGTTAAGCGGCTATGACAAGCATATTCTTATGGACTTAGGCACAGCTATCAATGAAAAGGTTCCTTCAAAATCTATACCGAATATTAGAGTATAACCTTTTGTCACTAGTCTAGCCTTAAAGGTAGTCACCTCTCCATTGATTCCAAGCTTGCGCTTATGATCCACGTGCAACCAATGGGTACAATAACCTCCGGTGGTTCTACCAAAGCCCATACTTTATTGGAGTACATGGATCTATTTCAAATTTCATGGCCTCAAGCCAATAACCTAAATCTATGTCGACATAGCTTTCTCATAGGTCCTTGGATCACTATCCATTGACCCATCTCATGAAGGAATATGAACTTTTTGAGTTGCTTATTCATTTGGTCTGACTTTTTAGGAAGTTGTGTACTAAACTCGAGATATTTTTTTGTTTCTATTACTTGTGGATTAAGTTAACCATCTTTGACTTAATCCAGTTCAATGATAATGCTTTTCTATCAAATAGAAACTCCTCTTCTAATGAGGTGGTATTCCTCAAAACAAACACCTTTTCCTGTAAAGGATCATAGAAATAGTAACCCAAAGAATCTTTTAGGTATCCCACAAACTTCTATAATATGGATCTCGTATCCAACTTATCTCTCATTAGTCTTTTGACATAGGCAAGAAATTTCCAAACTCTTAAATAAGAATAAGAGGGTACTTTGCTATATTACATCTCATGTGATGTCTTTGGCATCAACTTTGAGGGTAGTATGTTTAGTAGCCTCGCTGACGTATTTATGGCGTACTTTTAAAAGAAAATAGGGACACTGGTGAAACTCATCATGGAATATACCATTTCAGCAAGGTATAGTTTCTCTTTTCTGCCACTCTATATGTTGGGATGTGCAAGGTAGAGTCTATTGTGAGATAATCTCATTCTCTTTTAGATAATTCAAGAATTTGGTACTTAAGTATTCATCTCCTTGATCCGATAGAAGAGCTTTAATACTAAGTTCTAATAGCTATTCTACTTCATTCCTATAGTGTTTTGAACTTTTCAAAGGCCTTGAATTTATACTTCATAAGATACACATGTTTAATCGAGTGAAATCATTGGTGAAGGTAATGAAGTAAAAATAGCCTTTTCTAGTACTAACTTTTAGTGGGCCACTAACATCCGTATGGATTAAATCTAAACTACTAGTGGATTGCCCCCCATTTGTCCAACAAAAGGAGGAGCCTTGTTCATTTTTCTATTTAAACAAGATTCACAAGTAGGTAAGTCCTCTAATCCACTAACACATAGTGATTTGAGGGCTACTAACTTGCTTATTCTAATTTTTGGTAATATGTCTAAGTGTAGCACGTCAAAGATAAGCATTTTTTTTGTTATTTAACTTTTTTTTTGTTGTTTTGTTGAATGTGCATTAGTGATGGTGGAGAATCTAAAATGTATAATCCATTACACATTGTACTAGTGGCACAAAGGAACATAGTAATAAGGATTTAGTACAAATTTTTGAATCTCTTAAGTCTAACTTAATTTACGCTTTTGACTTTGGTTGCAACTCTTTGCTCTATTGCTAGGGCGGAGGATCATATCCCCATTACTAAGATTTATTCTTCATTTCATCCTTTGCAACAATTAATAACAATGAGAATTACATATGGTATCATATACCCATGAGGAAGAATATATCCTTAGGAGCACTTCAATAAACAACTTATCATTCTCTAAGAATGCAAGGCATTCCTTGCTAGTTTGAGCTTCTAATGATCCAGTTCATTACAATAGAAACAAGTTGCATCCTTTTATCCTTTATTATCTTCTTCACTCTATTGGACACCTTAAATGCTTGTTTTCTCTTAGAAAATGAATCTTTCTTCTTCTTGCCCCCTTTTTACTTTACCTTATGGGCTTTTAGAGTGGGATGAGGAAGTAATCATTATAGGTTTTCCCTTTTAGTAGTTGTCTCCACCTTGACCAATACTTGATCAAATAAACTTGGTAAGGATTGGAGGATCAAATCCCCTTTAAGATCATTGTCCATAACCATGTCCTAGTTGAAGAGCTTCTCAACAAGCGCAATCATCTTTATACCATAGTCATTGACATGTGACCTTCAACCATCCTTGCTTTAAAAATCTTCTTTAACTACATAAACCTCTCATACCTTATTTTCTATGCAAATCTTGCAAGCAATTGATTGAGGCATGTTTCATGTGTTTGTGAGACTTTTGAAGTTCATAAACATCATCATGATACTATGGGCTAGCATGTGATCCTCAACTCATTTTGTGAGCATTTCACTTATATCTTGATCTACATTGATCACTATAGGATTAGGAGTACCATGCCATAGGGCACATGTCCATTTTTTCTAATCTAAAATAATTTTGAAGTTTATGAGCTAATCATAGTAGTTTGGTCTAGTAAGTTTATTAGTTCCAAAATGATGCTTGGTGGATTTTAGTCATTTTGAGATTTCAAAAATTCACATGAGCAAGGAAAAAAAAAATATAAGAATTTGATTGAATTTTGATATTTAAAACATGATTATGGTCTTTCAAGCATGTTTTGCTCCTATTATTTTGTCAAGTTCTCTGCCCTCATGAGAAATTGGGAAATCATATTCCTAGTGAGAATTACGGTCATAAGGCATCAATCATGGACCCACGACTCGTGAAACATCAATTTGTGTCCTTAAGATAGGTAACTTTTACCAATCACATCTCTATGCAAACCTTAATACGTTTTGCCTCACTTTTCATATAGACCCATGATTTGTGCGACATCTATATTACTAAGTGTTAAGTCGGACATACATTCTTTAATTGTAAATTCAACTATGAACATTCCACGACTTGTGAGACAAGATCATGGCAAATTCAAATTAAAGTGCTTCACATGCTAAGATAGTGATCATAGCTTTCGATCAAGAATGTGTTCCACGACTTGTGAGATAACACATAATTATGGTAGCATCTCATCTCACACATCTATTAGTAAAAGGCATCAATTATTAAACACCATTTAGTTTTATCCATTTTGATTTAATATTGATTGAACTTAGACTCTTCTACGTGAGGGATTTATTTGTTTGGAAGATCTCATCATTTTATCTTTGCATTATTTAGGTTCTCTATCCTAAATATGCATCACCATACATCAATAGGATAAAGAAAACATAAATAAGTAAATAAACTTAGCATGCATCTAATAACTTAGGGTGAGCATAAGCCTTGATGAAATGGTACACTTAGAGCCATAGGAGCACCATTTGGTTCATTTACGGTTTATTAAATTAATAGATCCTATCTATTATATGAAAACATCCTATGCATTCATGGGTCTTCAAGCTTTTTTGATCTCCTTTTGGCCTCCTTTAGCTCCTTGCAACAATTACAAGAATAAGAAAATTCTCACCACCTAACAATCTATTTGGTTTTATTTCCAAGACAGAGTTCTATTTTCAGCCATTTCTAAAAGTTGAAAAGGTAATTATAATTTTGAAATGAAAATGGAAATGTGATTGGATAAATTGTTGAAAGTAATGATTAGAGTAGATATAGAATTAAAAAGACAGTTGGTTTATATTTTTTATGTTTAAAAAAATTTATTTTTTTAAAAATATACGTATATTTTATTATTTTTAAAATAACAGTGGGTACTTTATGTCAAATCAAATTTGAATTTAATTAATGTGATAATAGTATAATAGTGTAGATTTAGAAAGAGTTTGAAAATGAAAAATAACAATACTTTGAGTGAAAATAGGAAGAAAGTGATAGTTTTTATTTTTTATCCGCTAAAGGAAATGGAAATGAGCCATGGAAATAAAACCAAATCGGTCGTAAGAGTTCTGCTCTTGTAACATTTATAAGGTGTAAAATCTTGAGGCATGTAAGCCCCATCCAATACAACCCATTTAATCAACATTGAATTTTAAATAAATCAAATTAAAGGCATTTGTTCATACCCAGTCATACACAACTAAATTGACTTTCAATCTAACAATTAAATTCTTATCACACAAATAATTAACTATAGGCAAAATTTAGCATAACACTTACACACTATAATTTTGCACAAGACTTGAAGAGCAACTTAAACTTGATCTTAAAAGCATGCATAAATGCCCAACATTAATTTGAGGAGTTGCATAACACTTATGCTTCAAATTGCTTGAAAAAATGGAGTTAAGCAAGCAAAAATGCACCAAAACAACAAGACAGTTCCCCATTGGCAACTTGTGGATAGGCCATGCCCTGCCGGTTGTCTAGGCAGGCTGCTGGGGCATGCATAGTGCCCCTGTTGTTGTGCTAGAGGCTGGCCAGTAGGTGGCAGCTCCAACGAGCACCGTTATGCCCGTTTTGTGCACTTTTTCATACCTAAGCTATTGGGCACCTCCAAAACACTATTCCATAAATATTTTGACAATTTTTTAGAATTTAAACACTTTAAAAACTAGATTTTAAAGTCCTCAATATGCTTCAAAAATCAAATTCAAGGAAGAATCACTATTTTTAAACTCCTTTAAGTAGCTCCAATCCAATTGAATTCAAAAGTTGCTAAAACACTTATAAGCAATGATCAACATGCTAAATAACAATTTAACATCATCTCATGCTAAATCAACATCTAGAATATGAATTAAAACTCATGCTAGCATATCACTATCTAGCACATGTTGACATATTTCAATTCATCACATCAAAAGCCACATGCACTTTCAAATCTTAAATCCATTAATTGAATTAAGAAATTGGAGTCCTAGAAACAATACATCACACGAATCAATTCAAAAAAATTCAAAATTAGGTATAAAATTGGCTTTGATGCCACTTAAAGGTAGTGCTGAGGTAAGGATTCATTCACCACAGGAAATTAAAACATAAAATGTAACTTGCATCAACACACACAAAGATCTAGATTATGCCATAATTAATGATTTTGGGCCAATATAAAGTACTTTGATAGATTTTCACAAATCAAGGTGGCGATCTTTCGTAGATGCTTTTGTAGAGAGGATCTACCACTGCTTTCTCTGGGATTCTCTTTCCTACTCCTTTGGTCATTCGGAGCGGCAACTTTTGGCTTGAAAATGACCTTCAAAATTGGCAAAACAGCAGCAATTTCATCCTCCTAAGAAGCAAGTGGCCAGTTGGATCTTCCTTGCATTAACACTTGAATAACACTTCTTCAAAATGCATATTCGTGTTCACCAACAATGAACACTCTAAGTATAGTGCCTCTAAAGATATCCACACATGACACACCTATCACACTCTAAACTCTCTATTCATGTGCCAAAAGAAGAATAGAGAGGAAAGAGGAAGGTGGGATGGTGTGGGGGAGTTTGGAGAGAGAGAGAGAGAGAGAGAGAGAGAGAGAGAGAGAGAGAGAGAGTTGGAGAAAATCTAGGAAAGATGGTTATTTTTCTCAAGACATGAGATAAAATTTGGGAAGGAAAAATGAAACATGGTGGATGTCCAAATGGTGTGATTAGGGGATATTTATAGAGTGTGTTGGGAGCATCTAGAAGCTCGCTTCATATGCTTCTCACACACTACCAACTAGTATGCCTACTTGCATGTTTAGTTGGATTTTAATTTCCACCTATCAAAATTCAATTTTAATTGAAAAATTAAAATGCCACATAGATTCAAATGGACTCTTCAATTTTAATTTTCCCTCCAAAACTAGATTATTCAGTTAATTAAATTAACTCCTTAATTTAATTAAATTACCTTAACTCTTTAAGCTGATTAGACTAATTAAATTGCTACATGGCCCCAATTAAATTAATTCTTAATTTAATTGGTTTTATTTAACTCATTAAATTATTTGATTAATTTAACACTTAAAATTAATCAAGCTATTATGACCAACTCTTAATTAGTCAATTTGATCTCTTCCAAATTTGACCAGTTAAATTATCTAACTCCTTAGGTTCATTAATTAATTAGACATGGGCTCATAAATCTTTGTAATTTAGTAAATATCAAATATTACAATTAGTCTAAACTCTTTAAAGTAATTACTTTTTTAATCTCTATTAATTGAATGGTACTCAATCTCCATAGTTGATGTCTAGCCAAGCCCATGGAGCCCAACCAACTAGATGAATTGATATTTTTGGTGAACCTATTCCGCTTATGAGTTGATGTGGAACCCCCAAGGATATAATGATCCAGAAATCCCAAACACACAATTTGATATTGAATAAACCTTAGAATAAAAACTCTCTTATTGAAGCAATAAGATACTTGATCTTAGAAATGCAAATAATTGGGAATAAGAATTAGAAATTGAATAAACACTTGAAGGAATTAGTACCTTGAAAGAACCAATTCAATTTCTTGATGCAACAAGCAACGTTGTGGTTTTTCTATAGAGAAAAATGCAGAAAATAAATTAATATTAATAAAAAAATCTGCCATACATGTTTTTAAAAGAGTATTTATACTCTCCTTGCAAGTTCTAATTAAAATAAGATATAGACTAGTGCTACATATAATAATCCAAGCCTAAATCCAATTAGGAATAAGAGTTTGACTTGGTCACATCTTTTTCTTTTCTTCATGAGTCCTAACGTCTGGGAATTCTTTTGGCCTTCTTGCGCCTTTTCAAGCCTTATACACCAAATACAAGGTGATGGGCCATCTAACTTCATTCATTTGGCTTCTTGACATACTTTTATCTTCAAAAAATAACTTGGCCAAATTTGCGAAGCTATCTTTTAACCTCTTTGCTTTTGCTCTTGTGATATGTCTTGTTGGTATGTTGCAATATTCATTTTTCCCTCCAATGCCAAAATAACCATCTTGCCCTCTGGTGCCTCTAGTACTCATACTAGTCTATCCCTCATCAAAAGATTTGTCTTTGAATTGAATCCATATAAAAAGGAGAAAGATCGAAAATATTAAAAATAGCAGAAACTTTATACTCACCTGGAATGTCAATCTTGTAAGTGTTATCATTAATATTTTCCAGCACTTGGAATGGACCATTTCCTCTAGCATCAAGCTTGGATTTTCTTTGATTAGGAAACCTTTCCTTCCTCAAATGAACCCAAACCCAGTCACCAGGTTCAAATATCACTTGCTTTTGCCCCTTATTCACTCTTTGGGTAGTCAATCTATTTCTCTTAAATCACTTAAAGGTAAAGAAGTCAAACCTAAAGCAGTCAAAGGATTAAAACCATGTACAATTTCAAAAGGTGAAAAACATGTAGAAGAATGTATTGACCTATTATAAGCAAGTTCAATAGAGGCAAACAATCCTCCCAAGTTTTCTGATTCTTTCCCATGATAGCATGCAACAAAGTACCTATAGTTCTGTTTATCACTTTAGTTTGTCCATTCATTTATGGATGACAAGTAGTAGAATACAAAAGTTTATTACCTACCTTACCCCAGAAAACCTTCCAAAAGAGGCTTAAAAATTTAACATCCCTGTGAGAAATAATAGATTTAGGGACACCATGCAATCTGACAATTACTCTACAGAACAAATCAGCAATGTTAGTAGCATCATCAGTTTTATGACAAGCAATAAAATGTGCCATCTTGCTAAATCTATCAAACACAACAAATTATCTCTACCCTTCCTAGTTCTAGGAAAATCGATCACCAAATCCATAGAAATATCAACCCAAGGTGTAGTAGGAATAGGTAAGAGTGTATACAATCCATGAAGCATAAACTTAGACTTAGCCTATTTATATGCAATATATTTAGAACACACTTTCTCAACATCTTTTTTTGTACCAGGCCAATAGAAATGCTCACTCGAAACATCTATAGTCTTATGCATACCAAAATGACCCATCAATCCACCACTATGTGATTCCCTAACCAGCATTAAGCATAGAACAAGCAAGCACATATATTCTGTTGCCATGAAATAGGAGACTATCATGTCTATAGAATTTATAAATGTACCACACTCATATGTAATATACAAATAAGCAAAGTCAACATTAGTTGCATACATATCTTTAAATTACTTAAATCCTAACAACTTAGATATAAGTGTAGTGATTGAAACATGTCTCCTTAACAATGCATCAACAACAATGTTTTCCTTTTCCTGCTTATAGCAAATCACATATGGAAAAGCATCAATAAATTCTACCCACTTAGCAAGCCTGTTATTCAATTTCCCTTGACCCTTTAAATGGTTGAAAGATTCATAATTCATATGTATAACAAATTCTTTAAGAGGCAAATAATGTTGCCAAACTTCCAATGCACGAACTAAAGCATATAATTCCTTATCATAAATGGAATATCTAAACTAAGCACCACTCCACTTCTCACTAAAGTATGCAATGTGATATTTTTCTTGCATTAAAATGCACCAATCCTAATCCCAGATGCATCATACTCAATCTCAAAAGTTTTATTAAAATCAGATAAAACAATAATAGGAGCAGAACATAATTATCTTTCAATGCATTGAATGTATGTTCTTGTTTATTTCCCCATCTAAACACAACTTCTTTCTTAATAATTTTAGTCAATGGAGCAGCTATAGCAGAAAAACCACGCACAAACCTCCTATAAAAGCTAGCTAATCCATGAAAACTCCTAACTTCACTAACTATCTTAGGAGTTGGCCATTCTTGAATAGCCTTCACCTTTTCCCCATCCACCTCAATGCCATGTGTAATCACAACAAACCCAAGAAATACAATTCTACCAATGCAAAAAGTACATTTCTTAAGGTTCGCATACAACTTCTTCCTAAGAATAGTCAAAACAACCCTAACATGCATTATATGATCATCTGAGCATTTGCTGTATATCAAGATATCATAAAAAGAAACAACAAATTTACCCAAAAAATCACGCAATACATGGTTCATTAATCTCATGAAAGTACTAGGTGCAATAATTAAACCAAATGACATAACCAGCCATTTATATAAGCTATATTTTATTTTAAATGTAGTTTTCCACTCATCCCAGTTTCTATCCTAATTTGATGATAACCGCTTTTCAATCAATCTTAGTGAAAATGCATGCACTATGTAATTCTTCAAGCATATCATCTAACCTAGGAATAGGATGCCGATACTTAACTGTAATTTTGTTGAATGCTCTACTATCTATGCACATTTGCCAAGTTTCATCCTTTTTTGGAATCAATAGCATAGGTACAACACACGGACTCATGCCCTCCCTCATATATCTTTTTGCGAGCAATTTCCTCCACTTGCCTTTGAAGCTCCTTCGTCTCTTCCAAATTACATATGTAGGCTGGTCAGTTAAAAATTTGGGATCTAGGTACAAAGTTAATTTGACGCTCAATTTCTCTAAATGGTTGGGCATCTCATTGGGGGACATGTCATCAAACTCGTACAATAAAGAGACAAAAACATTAGGCAAATTGGAGTTAAGGTCAATTTCAGATAATAAGACCTCTTTATACCTAATCACTGTCAAAGCTCTCTTACCTAGAAAAGCATTTTTTAAATCTCTCTCTTTTGCATAGAAACATTGCTTTTTCTCAACTTCTTCACTCTTCACTATCACTTTCTTTTCACTCTTTCACCTTTCCCATTCTTCTTTCTCTTTCCACTCACTGACTTTTTTCTCATGCACATCCCCTTTTCTTGTTTACACTTGTGCAGCCATTCCCCATTAAGCTATTATCTTTATTCTTTTCTTTCATGGCCTCTTTTCACTCATTTTTTTTAACTTCACTACCCAAACTCTTACAAGAATATTGTTGAAGTTTATTTTAGTCAAGGTAAACTTCCTTGGGTGATAGGGGTGCAAGAGTGACTTTCTGTCCCTTATGCTCAAAGTAATATCTATTCTTGTACCCATTATGTGCTACATGCCTAGCAAATTGCCATGGCCTACCCAACAACATATGGCCAGCCTGTATGGTTACTACATTGCTAACCACCTCATCACTATTTCCCTAATAGTAAAAGCTACCACAACTTGCCCTGTAACTTTCACCTCACCATTATCATCCAGCCATTACAGCCTATATGGATTAGGGTCTTTATCACACTTCATCACCAATTTCTCAACTAAAGTGGTACTAACCACATTAGCACAACTACCCTCATCAATTATCAAGCTACACATCTTACCACCTATCAAGCATCTAGTGTGAAATATTTTCTCTTTATTCTAAGCTCTCCACCTTAACATTCAAATTTAATGCATACTTAGCAACAAGAGATTCACCATGAATAGCATATTCAACATTATCTTCATCACTAGTGACATCCTTTAAAGGTGGCATATCATTATCACTACCATCAGACTTATTATCATCATTTGTCTTAGATATAATTTCACTACCCATCTTTTGTTTGGACATTCATATGTATAATGACCCAAACATTGACATTCAAATCACTTAATATCCCTTTATTGGGAAGTAGTAGTGGGAGAAGAAGAATTAGAAGTGTTGCTTTGTAGAAAAGACTTCTTATCCATGTCCTTGATGTATCCAGCCATTTCTCCTTAAAACCTGAGCTTCTATCTCTCTTACTTTCATCATATTTTTGCCATTTTGCAACCTATTTTGAGTTGGAATCCTGAAATGCTAAGGTTGCCTCTCTTTGTTTTTGTTGTTTCTCCACCTTGATAGCCATACTTACCAAATCCTCCATCTCCAAATAATGTTGTTGGTCCACAACATCAACAATTTCTCTATTCAAACCACTAATAAATCTAGCCATTGTTGCTTTAGTATCCTTCTCTATGTTGGCCTTAATCATCAACATCTCTATCTACTTACGATAGTCTTCAACTGACTTAGACCCTTAAATAAGTCTTTGTAGTTTCTAGTGTATCTCCTTGTAACAATAAAATGGAACAAATCTTTTTTTCATAATGGCCTTCATTTTTGCCCAAGTCTCAATAGGTCTCTCACCATTTCTCCTCATAAACTGCACTAATTGATCCCACCAAACTAATGCATAGTCCGTGAATCAACTGCTACAAGTCTCACTTTTTTCTCTTTAGAGTCATTATAGCAATCAAAGATCAACTCCACCTTTCTCTCCCACTCCAAGTATGCTTCAACATCATTTTGCCCTTTAAATAGTGGAATTTTCATCTCGATGGCATTTAAATTGCTATCTCTTCTAACTTGAACTCAAGCTTTAGCTCTTGTACTCTTAGCCGAATTACTATCATACTCATCCTCAAATATCTCTTGGTTAAACCTATATAGAGGCCTATTTCGTCTACCATTCTAAGAAATATTCTGTGCCACCTCCTTTTTCCACTCATCCATCTCATCAAGCTTGCTATTTTACTTCTGAAATTGACTAGTAAATTCCTTATTCACCATCATATATGATGTCATATTAGCTACCTCATTAGAGGGTTCTTTATCCTCTTTCCTTGGTGGAATTATACTCATTTTAAAAATCTACAAGAAGTGTTTGCAAAAACAGCTTCACAAAAATATTCTTTCATGTGTTTCACTCATGCGGATGTGAACCCCTCGTGTCTGCACTCAATTTTGGCTTTCGCCCTCTTTATGTGCTCATTTATTTATGCCTTTCACCTCTCTTGACCACAGTAAATGTTCCATTCAGAAATCAAATTAATTTAGTTCAAAGAAAATTCACAAATAGTATTTATATGGGAGTAGCAATGAAAAACCTAACAAAGAAAGAAAAGTGCAAAGTTTAGAGGCAAAGTAAATTTGACCAACAAGAAAAATAATGTGATGACACACGAGAAAGAATGTGTATCATGTGATTTTTACGCAAACAAAGTAACAAGAATGCAATATGTTACTTATCTAACGTGAATAAATGCAAATAAGGCTAAAACAAAAAAAACACAGTGAATAAAAACAACAAATAGAAAGTATGCAAAGAATTCAGTTAATCCTAATGGAAGGCTGATTATAACTCAATTCTAGTCCAATTATTGCACAATCAACTTCAAATAGCACCTAAAAACAGCCAATTTAGCTTATGCAATGGTGATTTGGAATTTGAAGGTCTAGATCAAAAAACCCCTAAGTTGAATCACTCAAAATCCCTAAATTTAATTTCTCAAAATTAGAGCAATCTATGATGTATATTTTGCAAATTCAATTTTCTGTGCTCAATTGGCATTCTCCAAGATAGGAATATGCAATAATATTGCAAAAGAATCACAAAACCACAGTTAATTCATGATCTGATTTTTTTTTCATTTTTTTCCCTTTTTTCTTTTTCTTTTTTTATTGGAATGCAATTAAATAGATAAATAGGAATTTATCTCAAGTTAGTTCTAGATACCAAATGATGTGGAACCTTAAGAATATAATGATCCTAAAACACCAAACACAATTTGACATTGAACAAACCCTAGAATAGAAACCTTCCCTATTGAACTCCTAAGGTACTTAATCTTAGAAACTCAAATAATTGGAAATAAGAATTAGAAATTGAATAAATATTATATGGAATTAATACCTTGAAAGAACCTATTCAATTTCTTGATGCAACAAGCAATGTCATGGTTTTTCTTGAGAGAAAGTAGAAAATAAATCGATATTCATAAAAAATCTGCCAAACATGTTTTTAAGAGAGTATTTATACTCTCCTTGCAAGTCCTAATTAAAATTAGATATAAAATAAGCCTACTGATAATAATCCAAGGCCAAATCTAATTAGGAGTAAGAGTTTGACTTGATCACAACTTCTTCTTTTCTCCATGAGTCCCACACATATGGGAATTCTTTTGGCCTTTTTGGGCCTTTTCAAGCCTTATACACCAAGCATAAGGTGATAGGTTGTCCGACTTCATTCTTTTGGCTTCTTGACATACTCATATCTTTCTTAGTCCATTCTTGATACATCTCTTAAACAAATGACTTAGCCAAATTTGCAAAGCCACTTTTCAACCTCTTTGCTTTTGCCCTTGTGATAGGTCCCATTGGCATGTTGCAATCTTCATTTTCCCCCCCAATGCCAAAATAACCATTTTTCCCTACAGTGCCACCAGTGCTCATATCACAATTACCATGCAAGTATTGTCCTTCTAATTTCTATCACCCGAAAGTAGCCTATGACAAGATATTTGTCAGTTCCCTATTAACTTCAATAACTATGTATCTATTCTTGAAGTTCATTTCCTAATTATGACCTCAACTTTAAAAAACATTTTTTCCAAATTGTCATACTATCTTGCATAAGTATTTCTTAGAATTGATCATCATACAATACATAGAAGATCAACCAATTCTTCATGAGTGAAACGGATCCCATCCTAGAACTCGTAAACCCCTATACTTAGGTAGCTTGTGCCCTATCTAAGCTCAAGCTAAAGAGAGGAGAAGTGGAAAGATCCATGATTAAAACCAAAAATAAGGCAAAGTTAACTTGCAATCTCCTAACCAAGAATCAATCATTATATCATAAACTAGGATTTGGAAGCGAGAAGATTACCTTTGAACAAAAATCAAGGTAACAAAGAAGATCTTTCTCTTAGACTCTTCCAAGGCAAGATCAACACTCTTATATTCTTGGATCCTCTTCACTACGCCAAAAGCACCATGTGTGATGTGGAACTCCAAGGATATAATGATCTTGAAATCTCAAACCCACAATTTGATATTGAACAAACTCTAGAATAAAAACCCTCCCTATTGAGCCCCTAAGATACTTGATCTTAGAAATGTAAATAATTGGAAATAAGAATCATAAATTGAATAAACACTAGAAGGAATTATTTCCTTGAAAGAAACTATTCAATTTCTCGGTGCAACAAGCAACGTTATGGTTTTTCTTGAGAGAAAAATGCAAAAAATAAATTAATATTCATAAAAAATCTGTCACACTCAATTTTAGAAGAGTATTTATACTCTCCTTGCAAGTCCTAATTAAAATTAGATATAAAATAAGCCTACTAATAATAATCCTAGGCCAAATCAAATTAGGAGTAAGAGTTTGACTTGATCACAACTTCTTCTTTTCTCCATGAGTCCCACACATATGGGAATTCTTTTGGCCTTCTTGGGCCTTTTCAAACATTATACACTAAGCATAAGGTGATAGGTTGTCCAACTTCGTTCTTTTAGCTTCTTGACATGATTTTATCTTCCTTGATCCATTCTTGACACATCTCTTCAACAAATGACTTAGCCAAATTTGCAAAGCCATCTTTCAACCTCTTTGTTTTTGCTCTTGTGATAGGTCCTATTAGCATGTTGCAATCTCCATTTTGCTCTCCAATGCCAAAGTAAACCATCTTATCCTCTAGTACCTCCAGTGCTCATATCATTGTGGCATCAACTTTTGCTCATCAAAAAGACCTCCAAAACAGCTCAAATCAGCTGAAAATGTGGAAGAAAAATAGTCTAAAACATGGGTCCAAAACTCCTCCAAAATTGGTCACCAAACAGTGGATCAATATCTAATTCTTAGCTCTCCATGTGTGAAGCATCTAATGATGTTCCACACACCTAGAAGAACTTTCAATTCCTTAAAATCTAAGCTAGAATAGAATGCAGGAAGAAGATGACAGGACAGAAAGAGGGAGAAGGTGGTTTTTAGGGAGGAGAGAGAATGAAGAGAATATTGGGTGATAGTTACTCAACATATGAAATTTGCTACCTTTTGGAGGGAAAATGGAAGCACGAATTCAACCAAGCATGGTCGGCCACTAAGGGGTATTTATGGGGTTCAGGGAACCTTAAGCTTCCTTCACACCATGCCCATATGTGCTACCTAGCTAGACCTAATCCTAGCTTGAATTGGATTTTAATTTCATAAATTAAAAATGCCAACTCAATAAATTCAAATAGACCCCTCCATTTTATTTTTTCTCCAAAACTTAAATTCCCTAGCTAATTAAATTAACTTTTTAATTTAATTAGTTTAACTTAACTCCTTAATTTAATTTAGTCAACTTAACTCTTTAAGTTGATTTTGACTAATTAAATTGCCACATGGCACCATTCAAATTAACTCCTTCATTTAATTGGCCTAATCTAACTATTTAAATTATTTTGATTAATTCAATACTTAAATTAATCAAGCCAAAGTGACCAATTGATAATTAACCAACTTACTCTCTCTCCGTTAGGCAAAAACTGCTCAATTACATTTTCTAATTCCTTAGAAAAATTGTCCTGTCAAATAAGAGTATTCTTAGGATTTTGTGTGTAATTCATTAAGTTCACCAATTCATTAGAAATGGGTTCACAACTCTTTGTGATATTTTGAATATTAAAAATATTCAAATTAATTTAAACTTATTTAAACTAATAACTCTATCAATTAATCTCCATTAAATGAAGAGTATCTAATCTCTATGGTTGATGTCTAGAAACAAGCTCATGGAGCCCAACAAATTGGATAAATGAATTCTTTCGAGGTGAACCATTACCACTTACGATTACCATGCAAATATGGTCATTTCATTTACTATCTCCCAAGAGAGGCTTAAAGCAAGATATTTATCGATTTCCTAATAGCCTCGATAACTATGTATCTATTTTTAATGTTTGATTCCCTATTATGACCTCAACTTTGGAAAACTCTTTTTCCAAATTGTCATATCACCTTGCATAAAGATTTTTTAAATCAATCACCTTAGGCTACGCAAGAAATGAATTCGTTCCTTACTGACAGACAAAACAAATCCTATCTTGGAACTCACCAATCTCCATGCTTAGATAGTTTGTGCCCAACTTAAGCCTCGAGCAACCCACTATATGGTCGGAGCAAAATCAAAACACAAGAACCTAAATACAAAGTTACTATGGAACCTCAAGTCAAAGAACTAATCATATGCTCTATCGTAAGTTAGAGACCTCGTCACTATCAACTTGCCACCATGGCTATCTAGTGGATTCTCCAACTAGGCCTTTAGTGCCTTTGTTTTCTAACAAACATGTACTAACATGTATTTATGTCTAGCATAGATTGCCATGGAATAGGGCAATATCCAACTCCTTGGAATATGTATCATTAGTGCAAGTCTATTTGAATCTTAGATGTCATGTAATATAAGATTCTATGACTTGGAATATTTAAAATCATGACCATAGAAACTTGTTTCATGATCACCATCATATATGTGACCAAGTCCCATAGTCTTGTACAATATAAGGGCTTCAACCAAATACATGTGAAGAAATCATAAATGGATAAGATGACAATAGCCATAATATTGAATATCATTCAGTCAAGACTATTACGTGGAGTAGTTTTACATGCCAATCTAATTAGCTTGCGGGACACTATTTTAATCATTTCCCACTTGTCTTAAAGCCAATTCCCTATAGTCTTTAAGCATATCTTCTTAGGATGTCTTTCAAAGACCTTTTGTGTGAGGGGTTTAGTTAGTGGATCTACAATATTCTCTTTTGAGGTGACTTTCTCCACTTGGATGCCACCTATATCAATGATCTCTTTGATAAAGTGATATCACCTCAAAATGTGGTTGGATAGTTGATAAGATCTTGGCACCTTTGCTTGCGCAATGGCTTCATTGTTGTCACAATAGACAACTATTGGCTCTTACATACTAGGCACTGCCTCAAACTCTTAGATGAAGCTTTTCATCCAAACACCTTTCTTTGTGGTGTTTGACGCTACAATATATTTTACCTTTGTGGTGGAATTGCCCGTGGTATCTTGTTTGAAACTCTTCCATCTTATCGTGGTGCCACTGAGGTAAAATATAAATCCAAAAGTGGATTTTAGGTCATCTTCATCGGATTGAAAACTCAAATTTGAAAACCCCTCAAGTTTCAATTCTTCATTTTCATATACAAGAAACATATCCTTAGTTCTTCAAGTACTTAAGGATTATTTCATGGCTTTCCAGTGACTCACTAGGATTGATTTGGTAGTGTCTCATACCACTTATAGCATGCATTACATTAGATCTTATCATTGAATAGCACCCATTATGCTTTCAATAGCAGATGCATAAGGTAGGTGGGACATTTTTTTTCTTTCCTCCTTGGTCTTGGGAGCCATAGACTTAAAGAGATGAATACGTTGTCCCATTGGGAGGTATCCCCTCTTAGATTTCTCTATACGAAACTTCTTTAGTATCTTGTCAATGTATGAAGATTGGGAGAGCCCTAACATCCTTTTTAATCATCTCTATAAATTTGTATTCCTACTATGAAGAATGCTTCTTATAAATATTTCATGGATAATTGTTAAGATAACCATACTTTAGGATATTATAATGTCTCTTTCTCATTCCTAATAAGAAAGATATTATCGACATAAAGCACAATAAACTATATCAAACTCCCACTAGCGTTTTTTACACACATAATTCATACATATTTTTTATAATGCCAAACAATTTGATTGTATCAAAACATATGTTCCAAATTTGGGATGCTTGCTTTAGTCCATAAATGGACCTCTAGAGTTTGCAAACCTTTTGCTCACTCCCTTTGGATGTAAAACTTTATGGTTGCTACATATAGATTTCCTCACCAATGTTTCTATTGAGAAAGGTGATTTTTACATCCATTTGCCAAATTTCATAGTTGTAGTGAGTGGCTATGGCAAGCATAATCCTTATGGACTTAGGCATAGCAATCAATGAAAAGATTTTCTCAAAATCAATATCAGGCCTTTGAGTATAACCTTTCACCACTAGTCTAGCCTTAAAGGTTGTTACCTCCCTATCAACTCTAGCTTACACTTATAGATCCACTTGCAACCAATGAGTACTATACTTGGTGGATCTATCAAAGTTCATACTTTATTTGAGTACATGGAGTCTAGTTCGAATTTCATGGCCTCAAGCTAATGACCCAAATCTATGTTTGACATAGCTTTCTCATATTAGATCACTATCTGTTTGCCCTATCTTATGAAGAAATTCGAACCTTTTGGGCCATTTCTTGATTCAGTCTGACATTTTTATAAGTTGTGTGTTAGGCTCACTGTGCTCTCTTGTTTCTATCGCTTGTGGGATAATATGATCATCTTGAACTTCATTAGGTTCAACAACAATGCCATTTCTACCTAATATATAAAATCCTTTTCCAAAAAGGTGGTGTTCCTTGAAACAAATGCCTTTTATTTTGAAGGATCATAGAAATAATAACTTAAATAATTTTTTGAGTATCCCACAAATTTGCACAATATGGAACTTACATCCAACTTGTCTCCCGCTAGTCTGTTGACATGGGCAAGAGATCCCCAAACTCTCTTAAATAAGAGTAAGAGAGTACTTTGCCAAATCAAATCTCATATGGTGTCTTCGATACCAACTTTGAGGGTACTATATTTAGTAGCCTTGCAACTGTCCTGATATGAGCACCAGAGGCATTAGAGGGCATGATGGTTATTTTGGCCTTGGAAGGCAAAATGGAGATTGCAACATGCTAATGGGACCTATCAAAGAGTAGAAGCAAAGAGGTTGAAAGATGGCTTTGCAAATTTGGCTAAGTCATTTGTTGAAGAGATGCATCAAGAATGGGTTAAGAAAGATAAGAGCATGTCAAGAAGCCAAAAAAATGAAGTTGGACAACCCATCACCTTGTGCTTGGTGTATGAGGCTTGAAAAGGCCCAAGAAGGCCAAAAGAATTCCCAAATGTGTGGGACTAATAGAGAAAGGAAGAAGTTGTGATCAAGTCAAACTCTTATTCCCAATTGGATTTAGGCTTGGATTATTATCCATGGGCCTATTTTATATCTTATTTTAATTGGAGCTTGCAAGGAGAGTATAAATCACTACAAGAAAAAATGATTTTAGCAATTGTTCTTGGTAGTTGCTAAAAGTGAAAAAATGGTTGCTAAAACCTATAGCAACCAAAAAAAGATTGATCACAAGTGGACACAACAAAGTAACCACTAAAAGTGCCTAGGAACGATTTATTAATTTGGACACTGAAGATATATGTTTAGTGATCATTCAAAATTGATCACTAAAAATGAAACAATTAGCAACAAATGTTTTACTTGCTAATTTAGAAGTCGTGGTTGTTGTAACATTAATATGGTTATTATAATTGCATATATAGTGACCTTATCATTTTGGTTGATGATAGATTGCATCTTAGCAACCAAATTATTGGTCATAATAATTTTTAAATGGCTACAAATAGTTGTATTATTTGATATGTTTTAGGGACCACATTGCGATGATAAAACTTTTGATGTTGAAGAATATCTTTAGAAATGAAATAATTGATTTTTGTAATGTGGTTGGTAATAAATTGCCTTTTAGGAATCAAATTATTAGTTGTAATAATTTTTAAATGGCTGCAATAATTGTCCTGTTTCAGCGATCACATTGTGGAGATAAACCTTTTATTGCTGAATAATATCTTTTAGGAACGAAATAGTTGATTACAGTGATTTGGTTGGTAATGAATTGCCTTTTAGCAATCAAATTATTGATCATGATGATTTTTAAATGGCTGCAATAATTATCTTGTTTTAGCACTACATGGCGATGATAAAGCTTTTATTGCTAAAAAATATATTTTAGGGATGAAATAATTGCTTGCTATTAATTTTAATATAATAGCAAATCTTATTGCATTTTATATGATTTAGGAGCCAAAAATTAGCTATTCGCTGCTGATTTGTATATACTAGCGACCAAATAATGATTACAAAAATAATTTGAATTGGTTGTTATATGTACATATTAGTAGCCAAATAGTGCTTGCAGGATCAATTTGATTCGATTGATAATATTTGGAATAGGTTTAGAGTATATTACCAAGCATAAGAGAATTACAAGATGTAGAGTTTTAGTAAAATTAAAACAAGGAAGTACTAACTTCCCTTACAATTTTTCAAAATTCAAAATAAAATTAAATACAAGTAAACTTCTCAAAATGCAATACGAAATTAAAAACAAGATGTGGCTTTAGAGGTTTGCTCATCCGTTAAGCCCAAGATTAATTTCCATTACACCTTGAAATGAGCAAAATTTGGCCCACAAATTGCTCCTCCACTAATGAGTCCTTTGGCAGCCTTGAATTCAATTTTGCACCAACTAAGTCAACACCCAAAATTTAGGGCTATCAATGAATTGGATTTTAATTCGAATTTGATCTAAATTTTTAAATTTTTATCTAATTAAAATGTCTAATGGATTAGATCCGATTATAAATATTCAAAATCCAAAATAAATGGATCGAATATGATATTAAGTATTTGATCTGTTAAAGATCATGATCCAAACTTTAATAGTTTTTATTAAATTAATACTTTTACATAATATTGATATATATCAAAATAAAATTTATATATTATATTGATCTAATATCTATATTATTGTCTATATTATACTATTAATATTGAATTTTTAACCCAAAATATAAGAGGAATATTAATAAAGTATCAAATATAATAATATATAACAATTCATCTATGCATTAATATAATGTGAAATAGGAATTTAATATTAAAATATTTAACTTTTGGATTAATATATAATAAAAAATTATTAATAATTCAAATATGACATATATTGACTTTATAAATACAATATTTTTATAAAATTCAAAAAGAATAAAAGAAAAAAAATAAAAAAATAAATTGGGTTGGATTTTTTAATCGAATTCGGATATAGAGCCAACTAACAAAAATTCTATAGGATTTTGAATCGGATTTGGATATGGATTTTGATAATTGGATTCGAATTTGGATATGACAAATTTGATCCAAATTCAACCCGTTGACAGCCATATCTGAATGAGTAAATGAAATCACTACCTAGATTGAAATAGATTTTAAGTCTCAAAATCCACAACTAGTAGTAGAATTTTTCTAGCGCGCTAGGTACCAAGTTTGATTTCCCTTTCCAACAAGATTTTTAGAAAAATAATTAGGCTCCAATTGACCCAGAATGAAATTGAAGCTGCAACCTTCCTATTAGCCTAAAGATGCTCGTTATCAATTCAAAGCTAGAATAACTTTAGCAACTATGTCAAACCAAGTTCTAGTTCTATTTCTAACAATTTCTACATATAATGGATGCCTAGCAGCACAACTTTTCAGCAAGAAAATCCAAAGCCAGATGCCTTACTCTTCTTTCCATAATCATATTAGAAATAAAACTAGTAACTTAGCGAGATAATTTAGAAGCTTATCTAGATAATTTAGACAATTTGTAATAGCAGTGTTGGAATAGTACCCTGCAAGCCAATGAGATTAGTCTTGTATAAACTATTACCTTGTAAAACAATCTTAATTGAATGATATTCTTTGTATGGCCACATTTGTCTTATGCATTATTATACTTCACTTGCATTTAGATGAAGCTCTTAGATCACCTTAGACTGCGGGACTTGGTTTGGTGACCATGGAATAAGTCTCATACGATTGTAATCTTAAAACTTCTAAGTCATAGGATCTTATGAGATGGGGCATCTAAGATCTAAATAGATTTACACTAGCGATGCATAAATTCAAGAGTTGGAGATTGCACCATTCCATGAGCAACTATATGAGATACGGGTACATGTTAGTGGGTGCTTGTTAGAGAACAAGGCATTAAAGACCTACCGAAGAATCCACTAGATAGTCGAAATGGCAAGTTGGTAGTGGCTAATTCTCCTGCTTATGCTAGTGCATATTATTAGTCCTTTGACTTGAGGATCCATGGTAACCTTGTGTCTGGTCCTCATCCTCTAACTCATCCTTGACCACTTAGTCGGTCTTTTAGGTTGATATTGGATATGAGCTATTTAGCATAGAGGATTATGAGATCTAAGATGGAATCTAACTCCTTGCTATTGTGAAGGGCGAGTACATCTCCTATGTGTTTTGTAATGATCAATTTCAAGAAATCTTTACGCAAGATGGCATGAAAATTTGGAAAAAGAGTTTTTCAAAGGTGAGATCATGCAAATGGATTCGAACATTGAGAATAGAGACATAGTATCAAGGCTAATGAGGAGTCGAAAAATATCTTGCCCTCGGCTTCTTTCGGGAGATAGGAGACAAAAGGATTGTATTTGCATGGCATATGTAGAGCGATCATGGTTCTCCAGAATATTCATTTCAGCTAATTAATTGGGTTCCATGGGCTTGAGATTGGACATCGACCATGGAGATTGGGTACTCTTCAATTAATAAGATGAATTGAGTCAACTAGTTTAAAAGGAGTTTTAAACTAGAATGAATATAAGATATTCGAAAGTCACAAGGCGTTGTGAGCCCATATCCAATGAATGGTAGAACCTATTAGGTCACACACAAAATCTAATTAGCTTCCTAATTGATGGAGAGAATTTTCTAAGGAGTTAGAAAAGAAATCTCTATATCCTAAATGGACCGAATTTTGGTGCCAAGTTTGAAGGTCAATTTTAGCTTGATTGATTTAAGTGTTAAATCGATCAACTAATTTAAGGAGCTAAATTAGACCAATAATTAAGGAGTTAATTATTTGGTACCAACATGACCATCAATTGGTCAAGTTAACTTAAAGAGTTAAGTTAACAATTAAGCTTAAAGAGTTAAGCTAGTTTGACTTAAAGAGTTAAATTAAAGCATAATTAATTAAATTAAAGAGTTTAATTTGATTAATTAGGAGGAATGCATTTTTGGAGGGAAGACTCAAATGAAATTTGAGATGGCATCTTAATCGATTTGAAATAAGATTTCAAATGTAATTAAGATGCAAATGAATTCAAATGAAATTTGGATTCCTTTGCCACCTAAGCATCTTGGCCCTCCCTTCATGGAATGTGTGATGCCACCTTGGCATCACTAAATCTACATCTATATATAGATATACCATGGAAGCTGACCAGAGAGAGAGTATGATGTGCAAAAGGTATGAAGAATTAGATTCTTCATTTTTCCCTCCAAAATCAACCTCAAGCTAGCTTTTCATGTGTTGCAGGCTTAGCTTTTCTTCCTCCTCCTACCAATTTTTAGCCTCTTGCATCCCCAATTCCCTGGTTCTAATCCAACTTATGAATTAGAGAATTTAGAAAGTTTTATTGGTGTGTGGGCTATCTCAATAGAGGCAAGACGTGTGACTTGCTATGTTTCTGGAGAGCTCTCTGTACAAGGTCCGACTTTGTGAATTTCTCTAGGATGATTCAGATGGTCAATTGATTTGAATTTTTGACTGAAGATTCTCCAAGGTGTTGGATATCTTTAGTAATGCTTTTGGAATATTTAGAGGCGATTTTGAAGGGAGATCGTCGCAATACTTCTGCTATGCTGTGAGTAGACAAAATCTAGAATCAATGAAGAGTTCACTTGTTTCATTCCCAATTTGCTTATCAAGGTAATCCTCTATCTAAATTTGAATCCAAAGCATGATTAGATCCCTGTAATGCTTGTGAGCACTAGTTATTTCATGTTCTAAAGTTTTGATTATAAATCCTAGTGCCTATCTTGCTTTCAAGTAGACCACTTCTAACCATCAAGAAAACGTTGACCAAACTATGAGTTCTAGGATAAACAACTGATTTCAAGAATGACATGCAGTTTTATCATCCAAAATATTTCAAATTCATCATCCAAACAAAACTAGAATTTGCCATAACAGCAACTTATTGTTAGATCATAGTAGTATTAGGAAACATATTTAACTCCCCAAAATTAACCATTTAAAGAAGTTGCTATCACAAGTAACGAAGCAGCAATAGGTACAAGCTTCAAGATTCAAATTGGTAGCAACAAATGGAAAGTAGCAACATATAGTTCATACTATTGGAACAAAACAGAATAACATTGCAGCAACATCATAGATACAGAAATTAGGTCCTCATGCCGACAAAATCCACAAAAGATTGTGCAAAAAGCTCCAAATGACTATCCAAAATTAGTAGAGCATCCAACTTTGTAACAGGCAAACCAAATCTAAGTCAAAATTCAAAGGGCAAATCATTCTAGCATCTAATCCTTTTATTACTTTTCAGCAACAAACAAAATGAAACTAAAAAGTTTGCTTTATATAGACATTCCATGTAAAGCTAATCCCTCAATTTGAATCCAATTCCATTCTCATCAAGACTGTTTTCAAATCAGCAATAGAAAATGCCAAGCAAAATGTTATTAACTACAAAAGTTCAGATCCTACAAAACATCTAAAATCTGATCCAAAATACGAGCTGCACATCCTTTTCCTTACAAGAGTTAAATCATAGCTAAATTACAAGAAGTCCAGCTACCAAAAGCAACACAGCGGCAGTAGACCAAATCATCTTGTGACAACATCAAATACAAATTGCAACAATGCAATTTAAATTGACAAAGTTCAAGCCATATAAAGCATTAGACTATATCAATGGCTTCCACATTGCATTCAAAAAATAAACCGCAAATTTCATAACATGCATTTTGACACCAAAATCAATGACAAGAAGATTGCCGCCCTTTACCTTTAATCCTTTTAGATTTTCTCCTATTGTGAGTTTATATCACTCTATGAGCCTATTTATTCTCAGATTCAGCTCAAAGGATGTTGATGGCATCTTGGGAATCTTGAAAGTTGTCCTCAATGGACAAGTATGAAGATGGATCGAAGCCGAAGTCCTCATCAAGGTTAAGTGCAGGATATAAGAAAGGAAAATTGCAACACCGTTACAATTTCTACAATTGGTGATAATTTATTTGCTACTATTTTTCATTTTCATGAATTTTAATTTACTATTTAATTTTAATAGTATTGGGGTCAATTTGTAAATTTTGAAAACTTGATTGAAAATCTTTTGAAAGTTGTGGGGGTTAATTCGCTAATAAATAAAACTCAATTGAGCTAAACCTAACAATGTTGGGGTTTGCATGGAAACTTAGTCAACTAGAGGCTAAGGGTAATTTCTTAACGTTGAGAGGACCTAATTGAATAACTAACAAAGTTGAGGGGACCAAAGTACAATTTCAAGAAATGGATTTTTAAATAACCAACAC